>APFE030406266.1:8236-47000 GCA_000404065.3 Pinus taeda
TTTTGTTAGAGAGAAAATACAGTCAAATGAAATTGCTGTTGAATATTGTAAAACTTGTGACAATGTGGCTGACATTTTCACAAAGCCTCTTGCATGAGTAAAATTTGAATTGTTTAGAAAGATGCTAGGAGTTCAGGAGAACCCTTTCTCCATTAAGGGGGGAGTTGAGAATAATTAATATTATTTTGATATCAATGGAGAAAATGGTTACATTGTTGTAACTTTCTCCCTAGTTTAGGATTAGTTCCTATAGTTATGGGGTTTGGGTACAACTTCCTATTTCCTAGTATTGTATTTAATGATGTAATCTTTTGATTGAATAGTAATAGAGTGAACGAGAGAATCCTCTCAAGTTTTGTGAGTGTAGTCTCCAGGTGCAGGCCACACCTGAGAGCTACATCTCTTTCTTTTCAATTCAGCGCATATTTTATCTATCAACATGGGTCAAATTCTATCAAGGCACCTTGGTGGTTCTTATCCAGCCATGGATGGAATGCATGTTTTCATATGTAAAATATTTATTAAAGTGTTGATGGTCAAAATTGACCTCATCAACATTTGGGAAACTGCCCAGTCAAGATCCCAATTAGACCCTTTTTCATTGAGTATAGTGATTTCCACTCATATGTAGGGTCAAATGTCACTAAGTGAAATTTCTCCAATTAATGAAAACTTATTGCAAAGATAATGGATTAAATGGATTAAAAAGGAAATAATGTAAAGATAATGGAAAAAAATATTTTAAAACATCCATTTTGGATAGCGAAAGTCTTAGCAAAGGTTTTAACGGAACTTCATTGCATCTGAGAAAATGTAGGCGACCGAAGATTCTAGTAGATGTTTTCTTCTCAGTGCGCTTAATGGAATAATTAGCACCTGTGTGCTACAAACATAAAATCATCGAGCATCATACATAACTAAGAGCACTGAGGTATTGAATGCAAAGAATACTGATGTGTAATACATACCACACCAGTGCTAAGAGGCACAAAATCCCCAAGACATTTTTCTAAGGAATGACATTGCGGCCCGAAAAAAATAATTCTTGTCTTGGTGCTTTTTGCAAACTTGCAGCACCGATGTATATCATTAGTACAAAGACATCAATGTGTTAGTTATACAAAAGGATCAGTGTTGTTCGTTCTCTTAAAGAACTGGGCTAGAAAGAGTATTTTGCAGGACCGAGAAGTTAGTTATATGAAAGAGATGGTGCGTTAAGAATTACAATGCACTGGGGCGTTAATCTTAAATAGAAATGGTGCTTGAAGGGATAAACACATCGATTCTCTCATTTTCTTAAAAGGCATTGGGCATGCAAAAATATGTAGTCACATTGATTTTATATAAATCAATGCACCCATGCTTTTATATATTATAGAAAAGAAAGTTTTTTCAATGATATTTTATCCTTTTTTGGAAACATCAACCTATGACAGTTCAATTATTGTAATTTTTAAAATTTGTTATTCATAAAAAATTCACATATATCTCATAATAGTATTCATATAAATTAAAAATTGATTAGTGCATTTGTATATGATGTCTGGATTAACTTTTTATATTATAAGATTTCACATCTCTTCATTATAATTTGTAATCATCCATATATTTAATCAATGGTTATAACATTTACATTGGATAACGTAATAGAATAAATTAAAATATATTTTATTATATATCAAATACGAGTCTCTTTATAATACAAAATGACATTGTTATTGGTAACCCCTTGTCTTTCAATTGGGGCTCTATGTCCATTACATTAAACAAAATGCCTAATTTTCACAAACAATTATTTCAAACAACATACGAGGTTGCATTGATATCCAAATTGAAATAAATAATATACATCAATGTAAATCGAAAAACAATGTACGATAGCAAGAAGTGACTTGTGAATTATACACATCCTTTCAAAAACAAATCTCATGCCTTCTCTAAACAACTCTTTTGTTGACTTAGTTGCATACTTTGTTTCTTGCAAGTTTTTTAACCCATAATAAAATCATATATTTATAATTGATAAAATAATTTTTATAATTATTTTTATTAACATAAAAATTATAATACTTTTTAGGGGCGTTTCGATTGCCTGCCATGATATGAAATTTATGAAAAATATGAGGATTGAGGTTTAAATTGATTTACTGCATGAATAATGCATGGCAACTCATGAGCTGGGGCTAGTCATCGATTCTTCTATATACTCAAAAAAAACTAATCATTATATATTGTTCAAATTTATATATTTATGTCTATAACCATGACTATGTTGGAATAGGGCTTCTAGAATTTTAATATAATTATCAATAAATATAAATTGGATGGTAGCAATTTAACATCTATAAAATATTCAAAAATATTCTTAATAGTAGTCATAAGTCAAAAGTTGAAATTTATGTGAGAATTTGTTATGCCCTTCATTTTTAGTTAAATTGATATGTGTGTGTGAATGATATGAATATCAATTATGGTTTTTCTTAATAAACTACGTTTTGATCTCTATAATGTAAAATTGTCTATTTTTCAAAGATTTTTGTAATTAAATGGTCTTCAATTTTCTTTATTATATATATATAATTCATTATTCTTTTTATAATAATATAATATAACATTTTAAAATAAAATTATAAAAATAAATGCAGAAATGAAATTACTTTGCATGATAATGAAAGTCAATCCCCATAATAAAAATGTCTAATTTAATGAACGCCCAAGAATAATGGAAGGTAAGACTTCTCATTTTCTTAATCATAGGGGATTTGGTGAAAAATAAGGTCATTTATAATTTATTGGGTGGAAATTAGTAGCCTATTTGAGTCACATGTTTTAGAGACGGAGGTTAAGATGGATTTGATGATATTTACATCGATAAGCATCTCTTCTATTGGAATTGGGCATTTTAAACATTTCACTAATTAAGAAAATTGATCGAACTCTTTAAATTTAAAGATGCCAGTATATTCTGGTCGTTTCCACAATATAAATGGATTGAATTCATGCCACTAACATCCCTGCATATATAAATCCCATGATTAAAGCTTGTTTAGATTATTTTTTTACAAAACTTCATTAAAAATTTACCATGCCATTTGTTAATTGACACCTATCAGGATTAACCATAATGGGAATACTAGAAAATGTAACACACACCTTACACATACACTTGTCATAGTAGTGGAAAGCTATATTTTTGAATAAGATGATCATCCATTTCAAACAAGTGATAACATGTGTCCAATTCCAAAGAACACATGTTGGTAGTTTCATTAACTTGTCTATCAATTTCACCCTTTTATGGTCTTAATAATAACGCCAATCAATTTCACCCTTTTATGGTCTTAATAATAACGCCAAACAATAGGTGTTGGTAGTTTCATTAACTTGTCCATCAATTTCACCCTTTCATGGTCTTAATAATAACTCTGCCACTCCATCTAGGATTGTAATGTGGAGGAATAAAGAAACTTGAGCGTTTCAAATTGTTATTAAATATCTATTGTCAGTTTTATTCATCACCATTTCATCTATTATAATCAAAGAAATGCTCCTTGGATGCATGCGTTTCTTAGTGCTTTCATTGTTAGAATTGTTGAAGGATTACTGAAAGGATTGTTGGAAGGAAGGATTACTGGAAAGATTTGAAGGGGTTTCCCTCGGCTTCTATCTACAAAGAAAGGTGCACAATCTATTACCCGGATTTGGAATATTACTACTCTATATATTAATATTGTTTTCAATGGCCACTATTACCTAGATTTGCCATTTAAAAGATCTATAACACTCTAATTGTTTAGATTTTCTGTTGTTATTATTTAATAGATTGTTGTTAGTGTCTCATATGATCAAACTTTCGTTATTTATTTGTTTAGTAATTATTTAATCAAGTTTTAGGTTGTTATTAGTTAATATATTGTAAAAAGAGTAAGAGCAGATAAAAAGGGTAAAGAGAAGAACTTAAAAGCCCAACTTGACATTTGATCTAGAATTCATCTACACATTCCAAACAATGCCCCAATTAAGCGTCCCAATATGTACCTTTTTCGTAGCAAGCTATTGATGCAAAGAGAACCTCATAGGAAAAACAATAAGGACTAGCCATGTAAAATCAGTAAGTCAGAAAACATCGAAGATAATCGTCTAACACCAAAAAATCAAAGGAAAACCATAGACAACTCTTGGGTGCCAATAAATCAAAAAACTAATAGAGCAAGCTATTCAATATAGATAAATCAAAAAACCACTTTCAAAAATGATGCAGTATCTCCTGGCCTATTATTTATTCTAGAGGAATGGTAGTCTTACCCTTCCCGTCATCTAAGACACTAAGATGGCCCTGGTAGCATGGGATACTGGTAGGGTTTTATGGTTAGAGTTCATGACGTCGTTCTTATAGTTCGAGAACTAGCCTTTCAACAACAAAAAAGTATGAAGGCGTGTTCAAATTGCGAGAAGCTCCCAAACATTCCTAGAGTGGAACCTATTGACTGAATTGGTATTCTTGGATGTGTTGCAGAGTTAATGCCACAGGGCAATGAAAATATAATTAATAACGTATTAATATGTTTATATTGATGTGGATTCCATGATTAATAAAGGTATTGCCAATAATTATTTCCGTCTATTTCTTCCTAGTGTTGCAATAAAAAACAAATGAAATTGTCATGAGGTGAAACATCTATTTTATTTAACATAAAGGCGTATTGATTTATTTTATTTAACATAAAGTCGTATTGATTATTTCTGAATAGTGAGTCCTGGGTTTGGATTCAGGTAATGCAATTCCATTGCATCAAAATGTTTTAAAGGCTTCCAAATTTAGGAAAGATAATATTAATAATATCAAAACTGTGCAAATAAAAGACATCACTCGTAATGACTCTATCCATCATAATCACAATAATATGAGAATATACGTATTAAAAAATTTTTTATTTATTATACAACTCATTATTCAACCGTAATTAATTTTTGTTCCGGATATTAATGTTACTGGTACTACTATACTCACAACACACTATCCTGTTGTAAATGTCAAACGTTCTACTAGCTGGTAGGCTAGATATGCATTGAGGTGGACTTGTTTTTCTGTTAAGGGTGCCACACGGCTCTCAGACATTTGCGAATTGATATTGCGCTTAGTGCCATCACATGGCATTCCACACTGCTGCTGTCATTAATCTCCTTCTGCCCATTCTGCACATGGCTCGGGTAGGTCATCCGACCTTAGTTGCTTCCGTTAGTTCTCCCACCCAGATCAATGGTTTGGATTCTCCCTTACGATCCTACGGTGGGATGGCTTCTGGGAATTTAACCTACTCTGAATAGCTTGGGTGATGACCTTTTCTGTAGGGTAGTCTTTCCAGACAGCCTATTTGGTTGTCGCTCCTCTAGTAGCGACCTCGCTTGGCTTGCCACCAGCACCATGTTGCTCCTGACTATGTGAACCCAGCTCCTCAAACTGGCAGTGGATAACCCCTATCAGGTAACCTTTGTTTTTTTTTTAACAAATCTGGCTTTCCTTCTTTATCCGCCTGAATTATTATGTAGTCATTTCCCTTTTGGTTGCATTACTTTGTAGGTTGATGGATTACAATTCCCAGTCTCTCGGTATGCCTGGTGGGGAGGCGCTCCTTCAGCGATAGACTCTAAGGGCTTTCGGGTAAGAAAGTTAACTCCGGTTTGGTACTCTCGGCTGGAGGATTACATCATAGATTGTTGGGTTTCGATTTATCGACATCTTTATGGCTTCTCGATTTTGGTTGTCAGCCTACTGTCATCATATTTTAGGGTTTTAATGGATTTTCCCTAAGTTGTCGATTGGACTTCCCCTCTTGGGGTTTTCTTCTGTGTAAGATTGGATGATAAGGGCATTGTCCCCTCTACGTACTCTATGCTTCCTGCTTCATGGTTCTGTCTAGGCTCTTGCTGTTTTGTTTGAAATGTAAGGGACTCCTCCAAGTTACAGACTGTATATTATTTCTTCTGCTTACGACATGGTTATCCTATCACATAGCTAGCATTGTATTTACATGAATCACATTCCTTTTTTGTTATCTAAATTAATTCTTGGTTTGGTCCACTATTAACATGCATGAAATAGTTGTGGAGCCTTTTTAGTTTTGAAAGAGTTGTTTACATTAGTTATGCTTCTTTTGGCTTGTACTGCGGCCTCGGCTAGCATGATGCTCTGTCTCCTTAATCTATTAGAATGTTAGATTCAGGTTTTCATCGATTATTGCCTTTTGGGTTTTGTTCGCTTCACTTTTGCAGTATGATTTCATTAATTAGATATCAGAGTCATTCTCTTGCAAGGTATAGGGTTTATATTGCCTTTGGTTGTCCAATACTATGTAAAATTCACCCTCTGTTCACTGGTTCTAAGGGGGTTATAACTAGAGGGTTTCTACCCTCAAAATACTCTTAGAACGACGGGGAGGGTTTTGGTATTTATTTAACGCACTCAGGGATTGGTTAAGTCTATCCAGGGTTCGTATTCCTTAATATGCACTGTTGACTACACCAAAATAAAATCTTTGCAATCAATTTTGAATTTTTATGTAACAGATGTTTACTATTCACGCTTATATGATTATGCAAGAGGAATTACTTGTTTGTAGTAGTATTATAAACCTGTACAGTGTCCTGTTTTTTCTATACTAGTTAACTGTCCTCAACTTCTTCGAAAACTTGTATAGCATAGCCCAAGTGGCCAAAATTACGTTTACTTACTATGGTCTTATTTGTTTTACATTTAACAGTTAGGCATTAAAATTTCCCTTTACGAATATTGCAGTCCATTTTCCAGATTTTGATCATAACTGTAGTGGTATTTTCTTCTCAAGTTTTACTATCTTTCTACCAAATTTTTAGGATTGTCAGGATTGAGTTCTCAACACATATTGAAACTAAATTCACAGGGAGAGAGAATTGCACTTCGACTGTAGCATTTTCTTAAAAACCCTTATGATAAGAAAACTCTAGAAATGAAAATGCATCTAAGTCTTTTACACACACACACACACACACACACACATATATATATTAACCATGATTTTTTTTTCTTAAAAAGAAACACTTGCTTGCTGTATTCTTCTAACACAGTACAAAATATCAGCACAGTCTTTGGTTGGTACTCATACCTGAGTTGCTTTTAAGTAACTTCACAGGAAGAAGTCACCCATGATTTTATAGCTAGTTATTCCTCCCGACCATGAGATTGTCTTTCGAGACCAAATCTCCCCCCCTAGCTTGCTCACAAAACTTTCAGTCTTCTGCAAGTTTCTTGCGCACTGCGCTCTTACTATCTGGTCATCACCCGACATAGCAAGTTTTTTTTCCCTTTTCTTCCTGCCTGTCCTCTACAACATAGTTTTTTCCCCCCTTTCCCCCTTTTTCCTGGAATCCATCCCACAATTGGGGGGGGGGGGGGAGGGAAGTTAGGGTTTTGCAACTGTTTTTTTTTTTTAATTAAGAAACATAACTTCCCTCCTCAGAAGTTACATGATATCCTCGTGACTAGGAAATCATCTCTTTTTTTTATTCACTAGTAATAAAATGTCAATTTATACTGCAGATAATAACCATCATCCATCAGTTTGTTTTTTTCCTTTTTAACTATGGTAAATAAAATATTTACAATAGTCTGGGGGTATTACATCTCCCCCGCCTGAAGTTGGACATTGTCCTGATGTCCTTCAGTTATAAACAACTCTGGCTAAGCATGTTTCATGAATTCTTCATCCTCCCAAGTGGCCTCATCAGGCCCAAAGTGTTACCATTGCACTTTAACTTGGGTAATAGCTCGCTTCCGCAACAGTACTTCTCTCCGGTCGAGAATGTTTAGCGGCTCAACCAAGATTTCTCCTTCTAGTTCGACCTGCAACATGCAACATCCTAAATCATTTTCTTTAAAAGAAAAATTTTAGACTGGTCTACCGGAATAATTCTCACCTATATATCCTGCCATCTGATTACATGCTTAAGGTCATAAACATATTTTTTTAACACAGAGACATGAAAGACATTGTGGACTTATATGTGACTTGGCAGAGTGAGCTGGTAAGCCACCGACCCAATTTTTGTTAAGACCTGGAATGGTCCATAATATCGAGGTGCTAACTTAGCGCACCCGCTCCATTGTAATGTGCTTTTTTCGCTCGAATTCTCACATACACATGATCACCGACTTGATACTCCTTAAACCTCATTTTCCGGTTAGCGAAGTTCTTTTTCCTATTCTGAGCTACCTTTAGATTCGAACGTACCTTTTTAACCAGTTCCTCCATCTCCTTAAGGATTTCAAGACCTAACATCAATTTGTCTTCCGGTCCACCCCAACTCGAGGGGGTGCAACACTTTCGCCCGTACAATACTTCAAAAGGGATCATTTGCAATGATGTGTGGTAGCCATTATTGTATGCGAACTCAACCAAGTGTAGGGAGTCCTCCCACTTGGTTGGTTGCTGCATCACAAATGCTCTTAACATGTCTTCCACCACCTGGTTCACCCGTTCGGTTTGTCCGTCAGTCTGAGGGTGATACGCTGTACTGAAATTCAGCTGTGTCCCTAATTATGCAAATAATGTTTTCCAAAAGACCGATGTGAATTTCACATCACAGTCTGAAATTATTGTCCTTAGTAGCCCATGCAGTCTAAATATGTTTTGCATAAAAATATGGGCAATCTGTACAACTTTGTAGGTGGATTGCACAGGTATAAAATGTGATGCTTTACTTAATTTGTCTACCACCACCATAATAGAATCGTTATTCTTCCTTGTCTTAGGCAACCCTGTTATAAAGTTCATAGAAATGGTTTCCCACTTCCATTCCAGAATGGGTAATGGTTGCAATAACCCCGTCGAGTGTTGATGCTCTACCTTAATTTTTTGGCATTCCAAACATTGTGTCAAATACTCAGCCACATTCTTCTTCATACCCGGCCAGTAGTATTATTTTCGAAGTGCAATGATCATTTTCTGATGCCTCGATTGCCCAGCATAATGACTTCTATGAAATTCATCCAAAATCAGATTCTTAATGCTGTTTTGATTAGGCACATACAGTCTTTCCTTGTAATACAACATTCTAGTAGCATCCATAGTGTAATCCTGTTGGTTTTCTTTGCTGGTGGGGTGTTGTACTTGCTACCTTATTTGCTGATATACCATATCTTGCTCTGCTGCCCTTTGAATCATCTCTGTAAAGGGAATTTTCCATTCGCTGGATGAAATCTCATATAAACTTTGTAATTTCTGACTTAAAGCGTCTGCCACCCGGTTCTCTTTTCCTTTCAAATGTTTGATCTCAAAATCAAAACCACCTAGAAAATCCACCCACCGTGCTTGCCTAGAATTTAAGGTGGGCTGGCTAAAATAATTGGTTCAACTGTGGTGGTCTGTCAATAGTAAAAATTTCCTTCCCATAAGGTAATGGTGCCACATTTTCAAGCCGTGAATGACAACTGCCAATTCCAAATCATAAGCAGAATATTTATGCTCATGCTCCTTTAGTTTCCTAGACTCGTAAGCAATTACCTTCCCTTCTTGCATCAACACGTCTCCTACACCCTCTTTGCTTGCATCAGTGCACACCACATAATCTTTGTTAGGATCAGCTATGCTTAGAATCGGTGCGGTGGTGAGCAGATGCTTAAGCTGCTCAAAACGTTTTTGGCATTCTGAGGTCCATTTGAAGGCTCTTCCTTTTTTCTGTAAGGAAGTGATAGGATACACTACTCTTGAGAATCCTTCTACAAATCATCTATAATAGCCAACTAACCCCATGAATGATCTTATGTCTGCCACATCTTTAAGTATTGGTCACTCCATTATTGTCCTTATCTTTTCGAGATCCACCGCGATCCCTTCTTTTGTGATTATATACCCCAAATATTGCATTTCTTCCTTAAAGAAGTCGCACTTGCTGAACTTCGCATATAACTGGTGTTCTGGGAGGGTTTGTAGCACCAATCGGAGGTGCTCCTTGTGCTCCTCCATAGTTCGGGAATATATCAATATATCATCAATAAAAATCAACACGAATTTATCCAAATATAGATGAAATATGTTGTTCATTAAGCACATAAAAGTCGCAGGGGCATTAGTTAACCCAAAGGGTAGCACCACAAACTCATAATGTCCATACCTTGTTCTAAAAGTTGTTTTAGATATGTCTTCTTCCTTAATCCTAATTTGGTGATACCTTGATCACAAATCGATCTTGGAAAACACTGTTGCACCTTTCACTTGATCGAAAAGTTCATCAATCTGGGGCAGAGGATACTTATTTTTTATTGTCAATTTATCCAACTGACGATAATCTATGCACATGCGAAGGGTCCCGTCCTTTTTCTTAACGAACAATACTAGAGCTCCCCATGGTGACACACTGGTGTGAATGTAGGATTTTTCCAATAGTTCCTGTAACTGCATTTTCAATTTTGTCAACTCGGGTGTGCTCATTCTGTAAGGTGCTCGAGATACTGGGGCTTCCCCTATCATTAATTCGATAGTAAAGTCTATGTCCCTTTTAGGTGGAAGCTCAGGAATCTCTTCTAGAAACACATCAGCAAATTCTTGAATTGCTGGGATGTTTTCCGATAGGGTTGTTTTATTTTTCGAGTCAGCATAACCCAGCTGAATGGCATAAATCTGACACCCCTTTCTAATGCATTTCTTTCGCTGAGAGGCGGTTATTGGCTGAATCTCCACTGGTCTCTGAATCCCCTGCATCTCTTTCCTTGCTCTAAGATCATCCTTGTAATAGATAGTATTTATTTTACAGTTGACTATGGACCAATGTTTTTCTAACCAGTCCATACCAATTAAGACATCATATGAGCCAAGAGGAAGCACATTTAAATCTGCCTTCACTGGCTCTCCTACTATATTTAAGGGGCAGTTATTGACCTTGGCAATTACTCATCTTTTTGCCCCTATAGCCAACTGTACTAACCATGGGTTTTTAAATTTAACAGGCTGCAATTTACAATGCTCCACAATCCTAGGACTAATATAGCTTAATGTGGCTCCAGGGTCAATTAAAACAGTTACAGTAAGGTCTGAAATTTTACCTTCGAATTCCACCATGGTCGGTTGGTACTCTGCCTGACAATCTTCTAGAGCCCCATTAATTCTTGGTAGACTACGTCCTACATTACCGACTATAGATGCTTCATGGATTTGGGAAACCTGTTCGGTTCCTTTTCGCTTCGGGTAGTTTTTAACATAATGAGGCCCACCACAGCCCCAACATTGTGCCGAAGGTCTTACTGTCCCTTCACTATCCATCTTACCCTGTTGTTCGTTGATTCTGGACTCATTAGCAGGCTGTGATCTAAGCGAATTCTTCTGTAAATTTTTGTTGTTCTGTCCTTTGGCAAAACTTTTGTTACCACTACCATGATTCCCTTTATTATTTACAACCATTTTGTTACTTCTCTTATCATTCCATTTCTTACCCGGGATTTCTCCCTTTTGTTTACTTTATTGGTAACAAATCATGGCTTTACGTATTACTTCATCCATGGCCTTTGGATTGTTAAACTCGATTCTTTCCCTCATGTTCAAGGGTAAACTACTAACGAACCTCTGTACTTTTTCCTTTTCCTCTCGAATATAAGGCACATAACGCAGTAATGAAGTAAAGCGAGTACTAAATTCATCCATGGTTTGTTGTCCCAACTGCAAATCATAGAATTCCCTAGCCTTCTCGTCATATAAACGCTCATTCAAGTATCTTTCCTTAAAGTACCTCTGAAATTTTTCCCAAGTAATATTATGTTCGCTTACTCCTCTTACAATTTTAACTTCTTCCCACCATAGGGTGGCTTTTCCCTGCAATTGGAAAATGACCAACTGTGCTTTGAGGTTGTGGTCGTACTCATATAGCGGGAAATATTTGTTCATATTAATTAACGATGCTTTAGCAGCTTCCTCCACTTCCCCATCAAAGTGTGGTAGTTTGATCTTGCAGAATTCCCCTTGCAACTCTATCTGTTGCCTTTTCGAGGTGTGCTGCTCGGAAGCATTATCAGATCATTCCTCTGGTTCCTCCTTCCTTCCTTCTGTCCCCTCGGGTCCTATATGGTGATTTTGCTCCTCAGACTCCCTTTGCTGCTCAGCACTGGGATTCAATGGTTGCTGGTTTTGCTTGTCAGATAGGCTTTTTAAAACCCTTTCCTGATCCAGATTTAACCTTGCGTTATCTTCTCGTAGACGGACCATTTCATTTTTCAACTCGTGCACAATCTCAAGTATTGAGAGGTTCGTATTGCGAGCCTCTTCTCCAAGCTGTACCCATAATTCTGGGTTATTTTTAGGACCTGTTACAGGCCCCTGACCAACTGCAAACCTACATGAGACACTATCTACTCTTCTCATATCTGTTGCTGACTGTTTCCTGAGCTATACATAGGTTAACAAAGAAATTAACACTATAATGTTTTTATTAGGTTGATGAAAACAAAAGATTGACACATGATCTATTTATCTCCATTGGATATACTTGCCAGAGGCCACAATTTTGTAGCCCGGGCTTTGATACCACTTGTAATGACTCTATCCATCATAATCACAATGATATGAGAATATACGTATAAAAAAAATGTTTATTTATTATACAACTCATTATTCAACCGTAATTAATTTCTGTTCCAGATATTAATGTTACTAGTACTACTGTACTCACAACACGTTATCCTATTTTAAATGTCAAACGTTCTACTAGCTTGTAGGCTGGATATGCATTGAGGTGGACTTGTTTTTCTGTCAAGGGTGCCACACGGCTCTCAGACATTTGTGAATTGATATCGTGCTTACTGCCATCACATGGCATTCCACGCTATTGCTATCATTAATCTCCTTCTGCCCATTTTGCACATGGCTCGGGTAGGTCGTTCGGCCTCAGCTGCTTCCCTTGGTTCTCCCACCCAGATCAACGGTTTGGATTCTCCCTTGCGATCCTACGGTGGGATAGCTTCTGGGAATTTACCATACTCTGAATAGCTTGGGCGATGACCTTTTCGGCTCGGCAGTCTTTCCAGAGAGCCTGTTTGGTTGCTGCTCCTCCAGTAGCGGCCCCGCTTAGCTTGCCGCTAGCAACATGTTGCTCTAGACTATGCGAACCCATCTCCTCAGACTAGCAATGGATAACCCCTATCAGGTAACCTTTGTTTTTTTTTTTGAAAAATCTGGCTTTCCTTCTTTATCTGCCTGAATTATTATTTAGTCATTTCCCTTTTGGTTGTATTATTTTGTAGGTTGATTTATTATCATTCCCAGTCTCTCGGTATGCCTGGTGGGGAGGCACTCCTTAAGCAATAGACTCTAAGGGCTTCCGGGTAAGAAAGTTAACTCCAGTTTGGTACTCTCGGCTGGAGGATTACATCTTAGATTGTTGGGTTTCGATTTACCTACACCTTTATGGCTTCTCGATTTTGGTTGTCAGCCTACTATCATCATATGGTAGGGTTTTAAGGGATTTTCCCTAAGTTGTCGATTGGACTTCCCCTCTGGGGCTTTTCTTCTATGTAAGATTGGATGATAAGGGCATTGTCCCCTCTATATACTTTGTGCTTCCTCCTACACGGGTCCGTCTAGGCTCTTGCTGTTTTGTTTGAAATGTAAAGGACTCCTCCAGGTTACAGATTGTATATTATTTCCTCTGCTTACGACATGGTTATCCTATCACATAGATGGCACTGTATTCACATGAATCACATTCCTTTTCTGTTATCTAAATTAATTCTAGGTTTGGTCCACTATTAACTTGCATGAAATAGTTGTGGAGCCTGTTTAGTTTTGAAAGATTTGTTTACATTAGTTATGGTTCTTTTGGCTTGTACTGCGGCCTCAGCCAGCATGATGCTCTGTCTCCTTAATCTATTAGAATGTTAGATTCAGACTTTCATCGATTATTGCCTTTTGGGTTTTGTTCGCTTCACTTCTGTAGTATGATTTCATTAATTAGATATCAGAGTCGTTCTCTTGCAGGGTTTAGGGTTTATATCGCCTTTGGTTGTCCAACATTGTGTAAAATTCGCCCTTTGTTCACCGGTTCTAAGGGGGTTATAACTAGAGGGTTTCTACCCTCAAAATACTCTTAGAACGACGGGGAGGGTTCTAGTATTTATTTAATGCACTCAGGAATTGGTTAAGTCCAGCCAGGGTTTGTATTCCTTAATATGCACTGTCGACTACACCGGAATAAAATCTTTGCAATCAATTTTGAATTTTTATGTAACAGATGTTTACTATTCACGCTTATATGATTATGCAAGAGGAATTACTTGTTTGCAACAGTATTATAAACCTGTACAATGCCCTTTTTTTTTCTATACTAGTTAACTGTCCCCGACTTCTTCGAAAACTTGTATAGTATAGCCCAAGTGGCCAAAATTATGTTTATTTGCTATGGTCTTATTTGTTTTACATTTAACAGTTCGGCATTAAAATTTCCCTTTACGAAGATTACAGTCCATTTTCCAAATTTTAATCACAACTGCAGTGGTATTTTCTTCTCAAGTTTTACTATCTTTCTACCAGATTTTTAGGATTGTGAGGATTGAGTTCTCAACACATATTGAAACTAAATTCACAGCGAGAGAGAATTGCACTTCGACTGTAGCATTTTCTCAAAAACCCTTATGATAAGCAAACTCTAGAAATGAAATTGCATTTAAGTCTTATATCTAATATATATATATATATATATATAATATATTATTAACCATGAGTTTTTTTCTTAAAAAGAAACACTTGCTTGATGTATTCTTCTAACACAGTACAAAATATTAGCACAGTCTTTGGTTGGTACCTCATACCTGAGTTGCTTTTAAGTAAGTAAATTCACAAGAAGAGGTCACCTTTGATTCTGTAGCTAGTCATTCCTCCTGACCATGAGATTGTCTTTTGAGACCAAATCTCCCCCCAGCTTGCTCACAAGACTTTCAGTCTTCTGCAAGTTGCTCGCGCACTGCGCTCTTACTATCTAATCATCACCAAACATAGCAAGTTTTTTTTCCCTTTTCTTCCTACGTGTCCTCTACAGCACAATTTTTCCCCCCTTTTTCCTGGAAGTCATCCCACGGTTGGGGGTGGCAGTTAGGGTTTTGCAATTTAAAAAAAAAAAAAAAATTAAAAAACATAACTTCTCTCCTCATAAGTTACATGATATCATTTCTCTTTTTTTTATTCACTAATCATAGAATGTCAATTTATACTGTAGATAATAACCATCATCCATCACTTTGTTTTTTTCCTTTTTAACCATGATAAATAAAATATTTACAATATTCTCGGGTACATCACTCTTTTGAAAAAATAAAATTTTGAAAAACTGTCTATTTTGCTAGGAGATGGGTGCTCATAATATGCTTCTATGTAAAAACTACTTGTATAAATTTATTCGTTTTCCATTGAAAATATAACTATGTTCCCATTTTCCTCTCGGAATATCTTCATTTTTTTTTTGTCATTTTTATTTGCCTCACTTTCCAGAATGGCAACATGATTTGTCTGTTGGTCCTACGTCATCGAAATATCAGTAATGCGCAATATAGGCTACATGAATGAATGGTTGTTAATATACCATTGACTTTTGCGTGAAAAACTTTCTATCTTCATTACACGGCTGTGTGAAATGAAGCGAGTTACCATAAGAATATTGATACCTCATAGAACTGTTTCAAGACTATATTCAAATAATCAAGACAAACCTAACATATTTATTTAAACTTTGGTTTTATAATAATACGAATTTATAATAATTTTTGGTGAAATAGTGTTGAAATGTAAATTGCAAATGTAAGTCACGAATTTATAATAATTTTTGGTGAAATAGTGTTGAAATGTAAATTGCAAATGAAAGGACTTACATGATGATGCTAATTTTCATTATATAATCCATGAAATACGTATTGGGATTAATAGAGAAAAATCAAATTAAAAATAAAATTAGAATAAGTCTTGGACAATCCAATATTGTAAATCTTCCACTAGAGTGTACATGGTAATCTATTTAATTGGGGACATGAATAATGAGAATACAGACTTTCATGATAAAAGTCATTAAATAACCATGAAACGCCAAAAAAATCTGGCAAAAAAATAAAAAATTAATATTTCTATAAAACCTTGGTGTAGGGGAAGCAAAAACTTTCATTTATGATATGTATATAATAGGGAGATATAAGTAAACTTATTGTACCTGCACGGAAAACCAAAAAAATTAAACATTGGAACCCCAAAACCCTTACGAGGATCAAAAGATTTTTCTATACAAGTGATTTTTCTATATAAGTTGTGCATAGTACCCAAATCTATAATTCATGTATAGTACTCAAATCTAGCACATATACAATCAAGTTAATTATACTATTTTGAAAATAAGTTGTATTTTTTAAACTCATTTCTATAATTTCAGTTAAAAAAGTTGTAAAAAAAAATAAAAGATTAGAGTATAATTAAAAATTGGAAAATGTATTCATATGTAAAAACCAGAAAAAAAAAAACATAATTAGAGAAGTTATGAGGATTATATGTATTTAAGAATCTATCAAAGGTAAAAAACACATGAATAAATGAATGATAAATTTTATATATTAACTAAAAAAAAATAAAATTTGAAATATTAAAGAAAAAATTAAATAATAATAATAAATCATTCTTCCCTCTATTATTAATAGATTTATTTATTCTACCAAAGAAATAAATAAACTAAATTAGAGAGTTATGAGTATATATGTATTAAGAATCTATCAAATGTAAAAAACATAAATAAAATAAGATAAAAAAAATATTATTAACTAAAAAGAAAAATAAAATTTGAAAAAATATATAAAAATAAAATAAATAATAATAATAAAATCATTTCTACCTCCTATATATTAATAAATTTATTTATTTTAATCTGTACTCTCAAGCCAAAAAAATAAATAAACATAATTAGAGAGTTATTGAGATTATATGTATTAAGATCTATTCAAAGTAAAAACACAGAAATAAATGAAAATTAAAATTTTATATATTAACTAAAAGAAAAAATATAATTTGAATATAAAAGATTAAAATTAAATAAAAATAATAAAATCAAGTTCTTCCCTCTATATTAATAAATTTATTTATTTTTAATCTGTACTCTTGAGCTTATAACTTATTTGACAGTCTTGTAAACTTATAGAATAGTGATGGGATGTGTAGGTGCGTTGGGCTTTATGGGGTGTGTAGGTGTATATTCTTCTGCGCTTGTAGTAAAAATAAACCTTTAAAATCACTATCAAACTGAGCGCAGGAATGACAAACCCTAAAACATATTGGAGGTTTGATGAGGTTTGAATGGAAAAAAAGACAAACCCTAAAAAATATTGGATGCCATAGTTTGAATGGAAAAAAAGACAAACCCTAAAAAATATTGGATGCCATAGTGAGAAGTCCAACTAATCTAACATGCATAGTGTCATATACCCAGAAATTTATTTTTTACAGTTGTAAATACAAGCATTTACATATCCCAAATCTATTTAATTCGCATCATTTGTAAACAAATCCATTTTACATATTTCAATGTGATTTAACTTCGCATCCCATCTACGTACGCATAATCCATATATTTATGAAGGTGGCAGACTCAGCATTTAGTCAAGCCACAGTGTGAATTCAATATACACCATCGCTTGGTATGGAAAACGGGTTATGGATCTATGACCGTCGACATAGCCGCCTTGCTGTTGTTAAGTTTGGGAATATTAATTTAATACCTGCACTACCATTGTATGTGGCATGTGCAGTTCTGACCGATTCTGCTATAGCCTCGAGGTCTCTTTTGAATCAATGGTGTTGGAGCTGGCTTGGTGATCCAACGATTGTAGAGAGCTCAGTCCTTGTACACACCACTTGGTCTTGATTCAGAACTTCATTCTTCTGCCATTTTGCTTGATCCACCGCTTGGTTGTTGCTCTCGTCCATGTCCTATTCTACTCCTCGAACCAGGCTTCTGTGGTGATAAAGAAAGGTGCTCAGCATGCCATACCTTTGTCTTCGCTCTTCAACTGTGGTCACTACTAAGTCTTTCGCTGTATAGACTGTGTATTCCAATTTCCTTGCGCAACAGTGGTTGAACCTACCTGATGCATTCAGAGTTCTTTGTTTTTTGTTTGTCCTGAGACTACTTTGGATATCTAACCTAATGTTTGTGGTCTCTTGCAGGTTCTCCTCGACTCTGTCTTCGAGCTTGGCACTGAATGAACCACAGTTCTCTAGAAATGGAATTGAATCCAAATTCCACCAGGTATGAGGGTTTCCGCCTAGTTATGGTTTTTAAAATTATTGCTCCATTAATATTCTTGTGAGAGGGACCTCACTCCAGAGTTTGATACTGTTTTTGCAATGTATTGCTCGGGTTTTTAGCTCAGACGTTGAGACTCTATTCTCATGTATCATGTATATATTTTTGTAAAGAAATTTAGCTTCAAGGGTTTTACCTCTAAAGCGGAATGAGCCGCACTAGCCTATTTGTAAATATTTTCAGCTGTCTTATAGCTTGTCCATTTCCATAAGTTTATGTTTCATTATAAATATTGAAAATCATATGCTAATGGCATCTGGTTTATGGGATGATTATGTATATCCTGTACATTTGGAATGTCTCCCTCTTGGGTTATGATTAATGTAGGGTTTATAGTGTTCTCCCAATGAGATTATCATGTATTTTTGTTTACCTAATATAGCTCTTCAACTTATTTTACCGTAGAGTTCCATGCGGTGCTAATATATGTTTAAATATGAGTTCCACATTTATTGTTTTCATGGTCTCCTCAGTTTATTATTGCACATAATTACTTGCTTTGTTTTCCAATTAATGTTGTCTTTCAACTCGCTCATTTTTTACAATCCTCTGGCTACGTATTTTAGCAGAGGGGTATTTATATTCTTTGCTGTTTAATTTCGTCAATAAAATTGGCAGTAAAGCCATGGTTATTTCTTGTTTGTAATACGACGGGACAGTATAGCCACTAGACATGTACTTATCCTACGGTTAACTGATTACCTCAATTGAGGGCTTGAGTACAGGCATGATAATTTGAGGGTTTTGGGGCTACCCGATAGAATTTATGAAACCCATCAACTCGGAGAACTGGGTCGACCTTCAACGCAGGTCTCCCTTCCATTGTTGAAATGTAATTCAATTTCTGTTATAGCAAGCTTTTAAATCTAGACTGGTACCCTACACCCATGGTTCTGGGCACACGAGTTTGTAAATTCCTCCCTCGTAGAAGGCAATTTTAATTAGCAACTATAGAGTTATAGAGTGATGTTCTTTCTAGGCTTTTTCCTATTCACCACTTCTGTTCTTTTCTTTAAAAGAACTCAAATTTGGACTGAAAACTTGTTACTTCTTAATTTTTCATATCAGACCCATTCTCGTGGGAGTCGATTATGTTGCCAAGTCGATGGCACTTTATCATATGCCAGAACGTTAAGCGTGCTAAGCTTGCAGAGTCTCATTAATTAAGTCTTCTATTTCCCACAACTTTTCCTACATTACTACCCCAACGAGACCCTTGTCTTTTCCCGGGGTAAAGGTTCGTCTTTAGTTGCCTGTTCTTTTCCTTCCCTAATACACAATTTCCCCCTTCCTCTACATTGATTTGCTCTACATCCAAACAGGATAAGAGATGGTTTTACATGTATAAATTTTGTTTCCCTTAACTGTACAATTTTTCTGTTAAGATGACCCTTATAGTATCCTTTTGTTTTTGTTCCTCAGTTATTAACATGGGTTTCTAGTAAGAGTCTCTTTCACCAATGACTCAGTTTTTTATAATATATCACAACAGTGCAAACATTTAATATATATTACTTCCTTAATATTTTTAAATGCTTCTAAGCAGTTCAACCACTTATCCGTGCCACTGTAACTTGCAAAACACTTGAGAAGCCGAGATTACCTCTGTTCATCTGCTCCCAATCTGACACCCGTCCATGAGATTCATCTTTCGGGACCATAATCTCCCCCTTGCTCTCTTGCAGGACCACTGTCCACAGTAAGACGTTCACACTTAGTGCTTGGCTATCTAGTCATCACCAAACTCAGCCAACAACATAACCCTATTTCCCCCCCCCCCCCATCCCCCATTTTCCTCTGGAAACCCTTCCAATTAGGGAAAACAGTTAGGGTTGGAATCACAACAACTGTCTTGCCTCCAACTTCCTCCTTGAGAAGTTGCCAGCTCTTAAAGAAACATTTCTTATTCTTTTTTTTTAAGAAAATATTATTAACTTCAAACAGATAATAATATCAATTCAGTTTGTCATTTACCATAGTAAAGTCAAATATTTACATTTATCCCAGGGCATTACATCTCCCCCTCCTGAAATTAGACATCGTCCCGATGTCTTTCGGCCATGAACAACCCTGGATAAGCTTTTTTTATGAGCTCTTCATCTTCCCAGGTAGCCTCATCAGGCCCAAAGTGTTGCCACTGCACTTTAACTTGGGTAATAGCTCGCTTCCGCAGCATTACTTCTCTCCGGTTGAGGATGTTGAGCAGTTCGACCAAGATTTCTCCTTCCGGTTCGACCTGCAACATGCAACATCCTAAGTCAATTTTCTTTTAAAAGGAAACATTTCGACTGATTAACTGGAGATAATTCTCACATATATATCCTGCCATCTAATTACATGTTTAGGATCATAAACATATTTTTTTAACACGGAAACATGGAAGACGTTATGGACTCGTATGTGACATGGTAGAGCGAGCTGGTAAGCTACCGGCCCAATTCTTTCTAAGACCTGGAAGGGTCCACAAAATCGGGGTGCCAATTTAGCGCACCCGCTCCATTGTAATGTGCTCTTTTTTGCTTGAATTCTCACGTATACATGATCACCAACTTGATATTCTCTAAATTTCCTCTTCTGGTCAGCAAAGTTCTTTTTCTTATCCTGAGCTGCCTTTAAAGTAACTCGCACTTTCTTAACCATTTCTTCCATTTCCTTAAGCATGTCAGCTCCCAACATTAATCTATCTTCCAGCCCGCCCCAACTTGAGGGCGTGTGACACTTCTGCCCATACAATACCTCAAATGGGCTCATTGGTAATGATGTATGATAGCCATTATTATATGCGAACTTGACCAAGTGTAGATGATCTTCCCACTTATTCGGTTGCTGCATTACATATGACCTTAGCATGTGTTCCACCACCTGGTTCACCCGTTTTGTTTGTCCGTCAGTTTGAGGGTGAAACGCTATACTGAAATTCAATTGAGTTCTTAACTCTCCAAATAGTGTTTTCCAAAAAACCGAGGTAAATTTTACATCATGGTCTGAAATTATTGTTTTAGGTAACCCATGCAGTCTAAATATGTTCTACATGAAGATGTGGGCAATCTGCACATCTCTATAAGTAAATTGCACAGGTATAAAATGTGCCAATTTACTTAATTTGTCCACCACCACCATGATAATATCATTATTTTTCCTTGTCTTGGGAAAACCCATTATGAAGTCCATGGAGATGGTTTCCCACTTCCATTCTGGAATAGGTAGTGGTTGTAACAACCTCGCAGGATGTTGATGCTCCGCCTTGATTTGTTGGCACTCCAGACAATGTGCCAAATACTCAACCACATTCTTTTTCATACCTGGTCAATAATACTCCTTTTGCAGTGTTGTTATCATTTTCTGATATCCTGGGTGTCCAGCATAGTGATTTTTATGAAATTCTTCCAAAATCAAGTTTTTAATGCTGTTTTGATAGGGCACATACAACCTCCCCTAATAATACAACATTCCAGCAGTACCTAGAGAATAACCCTGCTATTTTTCCTTGCTGGTGGGGTGTTGTACTTGCTGTTTTATTTGCTGATATATCGTATCCTTCTTTGCTATCCTTTTAACCATCTCTGCAAAGGGGCTTTTCCATTCGCTGGAAGAAATCTCATATAAACATTGTAATTTTTGACTTAAAGCGTTTGCCACCCGGTTCTCTTTTCCTTTCAAATGCTTGATCTCGAAATCAAAACCACCTAGAAAATCCACCCACTGTGCTTGCCTGGCATTTAAGGTTGACTGGCTAAAATAATTGGTTAGACTATGGTGATCTGTCAATAGTAAAAATTTCCTTCCCATAAGGTAATGTCACCACATTTTCAAGGCGTGAATGATGGCTGCCAATTCTAGATCATAAGTAGAATATTTCTGCTCATGTTCTTTCAGTTTCCTGGACTCGTAAGCAATTACCTTCCCTTCTTGCATCAACATGCCTCCTACACGTTCTTTGCTTGCATCAGTGCACACCACATAATCTTTTCTAGGATCAGCTATGTTTAGAGTGGGTGCGGTGGTGAGCAGATGCTTAAGCTGCTCAGAACTTTTTTAGCATTTTGGGGTCCATCTAAAAGCTCTTCCTTTTTCCTGTAAGGAAGTGATAGGATACGCTACTCTTGAGAATCCTCCTACAAATTGTTTGTAATAACCGGATAATCCCATGAAGGATCTGATGTCTGCCACATCCTTTGGTGCGGGCCATTCCATTATGGTCTTTATCTTTCTGGGTCCACCACGATCCCTTCTTTCGTGATTATATGCCCCAAATATTGTATTTCTTCCTTAAAGAAGTCACACTTGCTGAACTTGGCATATAACTGGTGTTCTCGGAGGGTTTGCAACACCAACCTAAGGTGCTCCTTGTGCTCTTCCATAGTTCGGGAATATATCAGTATATCATTAATAAGGATCGGCACAAATCTATCCAAATATTGATGAAATATGTTGTTCATTAAACACATAAAAGTCGTGAGGGCATTAGTTAACCCAAAGGGTAGCACCACAAACTCATAATGTCCATACCTTGTTCTAAAAGAAGTCTTAGCTATGTCTTCCTCCTTAATCCTTTGGTGATAACCTAATCACAAATTGATCTTGGAAAATACTATTGCTCCTTTCACTTGATCAAAAATTTCATCAATCCGGGGTAAAGGATACTTATTTTTTGATTGTCAATTTATTCAACTGACGATAATCTATACACATGTGAAGGGTCCCGTCCTTTTTCTTAACAAACAATACCGGAGCTCCCTAGGGAGACACACTGGGGCGAATTTAGTTTCTGTCTAATAGTTCCTGTAACTGCATTTTTAACTCTGTCAATTCGAGTATGCTCATTCTGTAGGGTGCTTGGGATATCAGGGCTGTCCTGGGTACCAATTCGATAGTAAAGTCTATATCTCTCTTAGGTGACAGTTCGAGAATCTCCTCTGGAAACACATGAGCAAATTCTTGTATCACAGGGATGTTGTCCAATGTGGCTGTTTTATATTTCAAGTTAGCATAGCCCTCTTGGATGGCATAAATCTGACACCCTTTCCCAATGCATTTTGCTAACTGAGAGGCAGTTATTGGCCGAATCTGCACTGGTCGCTTAATCCCTTGCATCTCTTGCCTTACTCCAAGTTCATCCATGTAATAGATAGTCTTTGTTTTATAGTTGACTAGGGACCAACGTTTTTCTAACCAATCCATACCAATTAGGACATCATATGAACCAAAGGGAAGCACATTTAAATCTGCCTTCACTGGCTGTCCGGCTATCTTTAAGGGGTAGTTATTGACCTTAGCAAGTACTCGTCTCCTTGCCCCTGTAGCCAACTGTACTAACCATGGGTTCTTAACTGTAATAGGTTGCAATTTATAATGCTCCACAATCTTAGGACTAATATAACTTAATGTGGCTCTAGGATCAATTACCTTTGAATTCCACCATGGTTTGCTGGTACTCTGCCTAACAATCTTCCAAGGCAGCATTAATCCTTGGTAGACTACGTCCTATGTCATCGACTATCGATGCTTCATGGATTTGGGAAACCTATTCGGTTCCCTTTCTTTGAGGACAATTTTTAACGTAATGAGGTCCACCACAGCCCCAAAACTCCACTGGAGGCCTTGTTATCCCTTCACTGTCTAATTTTCCTGGTGGTTCACTGATCCTTGACTCATTGGTTGGCTTTGACCTCAGTGAATTTTTCTGTAAATTTCTGCTGTTTTGACCTTTGGCAAAGCCCTTGTTACCTCCACCTTGATTCCCTTTATTATTCCCAACCAATTTGTTGTTTCTCTTATCAGTCCATCTTTTACCTAGAACTTCTCCCTTTTGTTTACTTTGCTGGTAACAAATTCTTGCTTTATGTATTACTTCATCCATTGTCTTTGGATTGTCAAACTCAATCCTTTCCCTCATATTCAAGGGTAAACTACTGCCAAACCTCTACACTTTAGCCTTTTCCTCTCTAATATAAGGTACATAATGAACTAATGATGTAAAACAAGTAATAAATTCATCCATGCTTTATTGTCCCAGACGCAAGTCATGGAATTCTCTCGCTTTTTCGTCATAGAAGTGTTCTGTGAGGTACTTTTCCTTAAAATATTTTTGAAATTTTTCCTAGATAATATTCTACTCACTTACTCTTCTCACAATCTTGACTTCCTCCCAGCATAGGGTGGCTTTCCCTTGTAATTGGAAAATGGCTAACCATGCCTTGAGGTTGTGATCGTATTCATATAGCTGGAAATATTTTTTCATATTAATCAACCACGCCTCAGCTACTTCCTCCTGTTCTCCATCAAAGTGTGGCCGTTTGATCTTACGGAATTCCCCTTGCAACTCTACCCGTTTTCTTTTTGATGTCTGTTTCTCAAAAGCGTTATCAGATCGTTCTTCCCATTCTTCATCCCTTCCTTCTGACTCCTCTAGTTTTGTGTGGTGATTCTATTCCTTCGACACCCTTTGCTGCTCAGCACTGGGATTGAGCGGTTGCTGATTTTGCTTGTCTGATAGGCTCTTTAAAATCCTTTCCTGCTCCATGGTTAACCTCGTGTTATCCTCCCATAATCGGGCCATTCCATTTTTCAACTCCTGTTCTGTCTCTAATATTGCAAGGTTTGTATTGCAAGACTCCTCTCCAAGTTGTACCCATAATTCTGGGTTATTTCCAGTGCTTGTTGTAGGTCCTTGACCTGCTACAAACCTATGTGGTCTGCTACCTGCCCTTCTCATGTTGGCTGTCTTTTGTTTTCCTAGTCTTAGCCTAAGAATAGGAACAAAAGAAGGGTTAGCAAATTAACAATTTTTCTTGAGTATATATACAAGTGCAAAAGAAATATATATAATGAATCCTCTTTAGCTATTTATTTCCCAGAGGCCATAGTTTTGAAAACGTGGCTCTGATACCACTTGTCATATACCCATAATTTTTTTTTTACAGTTGTAAATATAAGCATTTACATATCCCAAAGCTATTTAATTCAGATCATTTGTAAACAAATTCATTTTACATATTTCGATGTGATTTAACTTCGCATCCCATCTACGTACGCATAATCCATATATTTATGAAAGTGGCAGACTCAGCATTTAATTAAGCCACGATGTGAATTCAATCCACACCGTCGGTTGGTATGGAAAATGGGTTATGGATCTATGACCGCCAACATATCCGCCTTGCTGTTGTTAAGTTTGGGAATATTAATTTAATACCTGCACTACCACTGTACGTGGGATGTGCAGTTCTGACCGATTCTGCTACAGCCTTGGGATCCCTTTTGGATCAACGGTGTTGGAGCTGGCTTGGTGATCCAACGGTTGTAGAGAGCTCGGTCCTTGTACACACCACTTGATCCTGATTCGGAACTTCATTCTTCCACCATTTTGCTTGATCCACCGCTTGGTTGCTGCTCTCGTCCATGTCCTATTCTTCTCCTCGAACCAGGCTTTTGCGGTGATAGTGGAAGGTGCTCAACACACCATACCTTCGTCTTCGCTCTCCAACTATGGTCACTGATAAGTCTCTTGCTGTATAGACTGTGTATTCCAATTTCCTTGTGCAACAATGGTTGAACCTACCTCATGCATTCAGAGTTCTTTGTTTTTTGTTTGTCTTGAGACTACTTTGGATATCTAACCTAATGTCTGTGGTCTCTTGAAATTTCCCCTCGACTCTGTCTTCGAGCTTGGCACCGAATGAACCACAGTTCTCCAGAAATGGAATTAACTCCAAATTTCGTGGGATATGAGGGTTTCCACCTAGTTATGGTTTTTAAAATTATTGCTCCATTAATATTCTTGTGAGAGGGACCTCACTCCAAAGTTTGATATTGTTTTTGCAATGTATTTCTTGGGTTTTTAGCTTGCTCGTTGAGACTCTGTTCTCATGTATCATGTATATATTTTTGTAAAGAAATTTAGCTTCGAGGGTTTTACCTCTGAAGCCAAATGAGCCACGTTGGCCTATTTGTAAATATTTTCAGCTGTCTTACAGCTTGTCCATTTCCATAAGTTTATGTTTCATTATAAATATTGAAAGTCATATGCTACTGACATCTGGTTTATGGGATGATTATGTATATCTTGTACATTTGGAATGTCCCCCTCTTGGGTTATGATTATTATAGGGTTTATAGTGTTTTCCCAACAAGATTATCATGTATCTTTGTTTACCTAATATAGCTCTTCAAATTATTTTACCGCAGAGTTCCATATGGTGCCAATATATGTTTAAATATGACTTCCACATTTATTGTTTTCATTGTCTCCTCAATTTATTATTGCACAGAATTACTTGCTCTGTTTTCCAATTAATGTTGTCTTTCAACTCGCTGATTTGTTACAATCCTCTAGCTACGTATTTTAGCGGAGGGGTATTTATATTCTTTGTTGTTTAATTTCGTCAATAAAATTGGCAGTAAAGCCATGGTTATTTCTTGTTTTTAATACAACGGGACAGTATAGCCACTAGACATATACTTATCTAACAGTTAACTAATTACCTCAATTGAGGGTTTGAGTACAGACACGATAATTTGAGGGTTTTGGGGCCACCTGACAAAATTTAGGAAACCCGTCCACTCGGAGGGCTGGGTAGACCTTCAACACAGGTCTCCCTTCCGTCATTGAAATGTAATTCAATTTCTGTTATAACAAGATTTTAAATCTAAACCGATACCCTACACCCAGGGTTCTCGGCACATGAGTTTGTAAATTCCTCCCTCGCAAAAGGAAATTTTAATTAGCAACCGTAGAGTTGTACAGTGTTGTTCTTTCTAGCCTTTTCCCTATTCGCTACTTATGTTCTTTCCTTTAAAAGAACTTAGATTTGGACTGAAAACTTGTTACTTATGAATTTTTCATATCAGACCCATTCTTATGGGAGTCGATTCTATTGCCAAGTTGATGGCACTTTATCATATGCCAAAACGTTAGGCGTGCTAAGCTTGCAGAGTTTCATTAATTAAGTCTTCTATTTCCCACAACTTTTCCTACATTACACCCCAGCGAGACCCTTGTCTTTTCCCGAGATAAAGGTTCGTCTTTAGTTGCCTATTCTTTTCTTTCCCTGACACAAATTTCCCCCTTCCTCTACAATGATCTGCTCTACGTCCAAACAAGATAAGATATGGTTTTACATGTATACATTTTGTTTCCCTTAACTGTACAATTTTTCTGGTAAGATGACCCTTACAGTATCGTTTTGTTTTTGTTCCTCGGTTATTAACATGGCTTTCTAGTAAGAGTCTCTTTCACCAATGACTCAGTTTTTGATAATATATCACAACAGTGCAAACATTTAGTATAGCTTACTTCCTTAATATTTTTAAATGCTTCTAAGCGGTTCAACCACTTACCCGTGCCACTACAACTCACAAAACACTTGGGAAGCCGAGATTACCTCTATTCATCTTCTCCCAATCTGCCACTTGTCCATGAGATTCATCTTTCGTGACTAGAATCTCCCCCCTAGCTCTCTTGCAGGACCACTATCCACAACAAGACGTTTGCACTTAGTGCTTGGCTTTTTGGTCATCACCAGACTTATCCATTTTCCTCTTTATTTCTTTTTCTGCATGTCCCAACAGCACAACCCCTTTTCCCCCCATCCCCCATTTCACTTTGGAAACCCTTCCAGTTAGGGAAAACAGTTAGGATTGGAATCACAGCAACTGTCTTGCCTCCAACTTCCTGCTTGAGAAGTTGCTAGCTCTTAAAGAAACATTTCTTATTCTTTTTTTTTTTTAAAGAAAATATTACTAAATTCAAACAGATAATAATATCAATTCAATTTCTCATTTACCACAGTAAAGTCAAATATTTACATTTATCACAGCGCATTACACATAGAAATATTGCGCTTGATCTCTGATTCCCTTCGTCACAGGCTCGTGATCCGTTTGATCTCCCAGCACTTGTAGAATGGATTTGGAAATGCTACTCATTATTTATTTTATTTATTCTTTAATTTTTAATTATATTAATGTTAGTTTATTTTTTAATAATTTTAAATTTTATATATTTATTTTGAGCCATCAAGATTACCGCGTCTAAAACGATGTCGAAAATGTTTGAATACCTGGGAAAGTATTTCAAGAAAGAAACCCATCCAAAATAATTGGCTGGGCAATTTACCCAATATTGAGGTTTTAGATCCAAAACAATGGGTTTAGAATTTAAATAATTAATTAATTTGGCTGAATGGTTAAATATGGATTAAGAAATATTAAGAAATTCAAATATAGATTAATAAATATTAAATATTGTGAATTTAATATGGATTAATAAATATTAAGAATTTCAAATAATTAATGTAGTGCATTACAATGATTAAGTTTCGATATTAATGCAACCCATTACCAGGGATATCTTATGATATTAACAATCTATTGTGTTATTAATAAATAAGTAAAATGATTTTAGAGTAATTTTAAATATGAAAAAAATTAATATATATGAAAATGTTGCTTTATAAATTTAATAATATCATTTTAATTTGATATTTCTCGATTCATTATATTAAAAAATTTAGGTTAAGTTTAGATCTAGCAAATGTGATTTGTTATTATAATACTGATATTAAATATCACTAGGTTTTGAAACATAAATAATTAAAAATACGAATGTGTTTTTTTATTATTTAAATTTCCTAATATTTATTAATTTAACACCCATATACCACATAATCATAATCATGTAGATATTAATGTAGTGCATTACAATGATTAAGTTATCATATTAATCAAGTCCATTACAAATACTATCTTATGATATTAACAATCTATTGTTTTATTAATGAATAAATAAAACAATTTTAGAGCAATTTGAAATATGAAAAAAAATTAATATATAGGAATGTGCTGTTTTAGAAATTTAATAATATCATTTTAATTTGGTATTTCTGGATTCATTATATTAAAAAATTTAGTTAAAGTTTAGAGCCAACCGTTGTGTCTTATTATTATAATATTGATATTAAATATCATTAAGGTTTGAAAGATAAATAACTAAAAATATGAATGTGATTGTTTATTATTTAAATTTCTTAATATTTATTAATTTAACCTCTATGTACCACATAATCATAATCATTTAGATATTAATTTAGTCCATTACAATGATTAAGTTGTGATATTAATGTTGTCCATTACAAGGATTATCTTATGATATTAACAATATATTGTTTTATTAATAAATAAGTTAAATGATTTTAGAGTATTTTTAAATATGGAAAAAATAAATATATATGAACGTGTTATTTTAGAAATTTAATAATATCATTTTAATTCGATATTTCTGGATACATTATATTGAAAATTTTAGTTTAGGTTTAAATTTTTTTATCCTTAACGCAATGGAAAATTGTGTAGTCCAACAAAAAGATAAAATTGTGTTTTCTAGACAATTTTTTGTTGGCATTGTGAATTAGGTGTTGTCCTTGGTGGAAACCTACCTAATGAATTGTTTTGATGGTATTATAAATATATTTATAGAAACATTATAGTATCAATATTAAACATAGACGTTAATATAATCATAATTATGGGTTTACTGACATTAATAATCTTGTATTATAGAGATTAGGTTAAACAAATTGTGGAATTGTGTTCAGTGTTGTAATAATGTTATGATCGCTTATTTCATTTTATACATTGTGTATATGTGAATTTTTTATGTATGTGTAAATGGTAAATTATGTATGCATGTTACTTATAATTTTATTCAACATTAAATCGTTTTGTTGATATCAAATGTGTTTTTTTTCTATTAGGTGATTTCATTGTTTGATCATGGATCCATGTATTTGGAGTTGTCTTCCATTAGATATTCTTGAACTTGTTTTCCTCTCTTTGCCTTTATCAGTTGTGATAAAGTTTAGCATTGTTTGTAGGAAATGGAATAATTTTTTGCAAAACCTTTCTTTCTTGTTATGTTCCAAGCATGTCTCTATGAACGAATTTGGATTTATGGTTCCTTTCCTCAATAGTGAAGACAATTATTTTTCTCGTGAATACCTTAATCAGAATGGACACATATCTCAATTTCATTAGTGATTCGTAGATTCAAGATACATAGGAGAGTTTACTATTGCACCAATGGTGGTTTTATCCTTACCAATAGAATGGTCCCATACACTGAACTATTTCATAACAAGTCCATTTACAAAGGCCTCTAAAGACATAGGGCTAATACAAATTGGAGAGTGGGGATTCTTTTCATTATTGGAAAATGTAAGCAACAGAAAATATGACTGGGTTGTTCTAAAACATATGTATAATAGAATGCAGTCTAAGTTTTATGTTTGTAGTAGTCTTGATAGGGTATGGCAAAGGGTTGTTGTTCCATTTGGCGGCACTTCACCCCCTAAGAATGGCATGTTTTATAAAAGTAAATTGTTTTGGTTATATATTGACAAGGAGTATGAAGATTATCCTTGGTACGGTTATACAATCTACTGGTTTGTTGTAATAAATAATGAATGGGGTTTTTCATTTGTTCTGAACACTGACATACGGTGCATGTTGTTAGCAATATACATGGATCACTTGATATGCCTTGTCAATGATGGCTCCACTTCTGTATGGTCAACTAAAGAATTAGATCATTTCCAGTTTGGTCAATCATGCATTGAATGAAGAATTTACTACTTTGAAGATGATTGGGGTTTCATATGGAAGTTGTTGGAAGAAATTTCTACAAATATAAATAGCAAATATCCTGGCTATCTTCCATTTCGAATAGTCCATGGTCTCATTCTTATGTGTAACTGCAGTGAAGTTCCTTTCCTATTATATGACATGATGACTAGTATCTGTTTTCCAACATATATTGATAACTCAACTAATGAACAAATGTTTGGGTTTTGGTACCCAACACTAGAGGATTGCAATGATTTGATTGAGTATGGAAATGTTTTTGCAATTGATCCATGTATGGATTCTATTGATGAGATTCCACCACTGGATATGGATATCGATTCTTAGGATATTAATATTCTTAGGAGTTCCTACAACTATTTCCATTTTATATACTCTCTATGGTTGTGGAAAATATTTCCATTTTTGTCTCTATACATACTATGGGTCTTTATCGTAATACTTTAAAATTATAATGTAAAATATTTCATATTGCTTGCCCTAAAGTTTTCTTAATTACATATAAATGTGTCTTAATGTTATGCATTTTTCTTTGTTTGTATAATTACGCCATAAGGCGTTCCCTCTGAAATGAACTCCCCTCCCTTGCCACCTGTATTTTTGTGCACCTTTGATTTAGGTGTTAGACGATGGAAATAATCTCTACCATCAGATTAAAAACCAATATTCGGTTACAAACCAATATTCGGTTACAATACTTTGATAAGCCAAGTGTTGCACTGGGAAATTTTTTTGGGTAACGTCCACGGCTGTTAGGCTGCTGCTCTCTTCAGGCTACCGCTCTCTTTACTTGTGAGCGCTCAAGACCAAGCAACCTGGAATTTCAAATCTTTCAAAGAGATACAACAAGTCTGGTGTTGTTTTGAATGTTGATCGAATGGTGCCAATAGAATGGTCAGGCGGATAGTCTGGGGATAGTCTGAGGTTACGGGGAGGATTGCTCTACTTTACGAAATTTGTTATTGGAGCAATCCACTGTAAATAGCCCATTGACTGTATTTTCACTTTTGACCGTATGGAAAAGAGCCCAATCTGATAGAGGACTGTGGTGACACAGGTTTTATAGGTTACTGATGTTTGTTTTGTGTGAGTGTTAATTTATGTTTTTCCATCAATTTATGACTGATTGTTTTGTCTTCCATATTAAAAAAATTAGGAAGGCTACCGCTTTCTTTACTTGTGAGCGCAAGCAACCTGGAATTTGAAATATTTTTTGGACTGTTAATTGAAAATTTAGAGACTGGTGTTTGTTTTTCATGCTTGTTAATTTAAGTTTTCAATAAATTTATGACTATGGAAAGAGCCCAATCTGATAGAGGACTGTGGTGACACGGGTTTTATTGGTTGCTGGTGTTTGTTTTCTATGCGTGCCAATTTACGTTTTCCATCAATTTATGATTGTGATTTTTTTTGTCTTACATATTAAAAGAATTAAAAGAATTAGCAAGGTTGCTGCTCTCCTTTACTTGTGAGCGCTCCACAAGACCAAGCAACCTGGAATTTGAATTACTTTTTGACTGTTAATTGAAAATTTAGAGACTGGTTTTTGTTTTTTATGCTTGTTAATTTAAGTTTTCAATAAATTTATGACTCTGCTTTTTTGTGTTATTAAAGCTTACTCAGGAGCCAGCGATGTGCCTATTGTTGTTAAATTGCAGGAGCTGCATCCATCAACCTAAACTCCCTTATTAAGCTTACTGGACGATGGTATTGCAAAATAGCTTAGACAAAATTGGAACACTATTTTAACCGTGGTAATAAAATTGCGTAATTACTTTGTTTGGTATAACCGTTAACAGAAAACTGTTGTTTTTTTTCTAACAATATATTTAATTTTTATTCTAAGCATACTATTACTCAGGAGCCGTCGATGGGCCCAGTGTTTCTCAATTGCAAGCGCTGCATCCATCAATCTAAACTCGCCTATTAAGCTTACTCGGGAGCCGGCGGTGGTATTGCAAAATCTCTCCAACAAAATTGGAACACTATTGCAAAATCTCTCCGACAAAATTGGAACACTATTTTAACAATGGTAATAAAATTGTGTAATTACTTTCGTATTATTATTGCAGTTGGAATAACCGTTCATGGAAAATTGTTGTTTTATTTTTTTTAACAATATAACTTAATACCTTTCTAAACATATTAACAACATAACTTAATACTATTTTAATACTATTCTAAGCCTAGAGAGAAATCTAGCTTCCACAGCATCCATAGTTCGACTGATTCATTCAAAGCTTTTTTATTTGAATTCCCATAATGCCAAAGGAAAATACCATGGCAGAGCCACTCCCCTTCAAGTTAAGATTGTCGCATATAATTTTTTCAACACCACTAACCTCAATATTATAATATGAATATTTTATTTCACAATGTTGTTAATTTAATTGCTATGGAGATTATATTACTGATATGATGGACATAATTCTAATTAGTTATATATTTTTATAATTAATAAATTTATTCTCAAAATATATAAATAGGTCAATTATAAATAAGATTAATTAGTTATTATAATTTAGTTATAATATTAAATTTTTAGTCATAGATTAATATAATTGGGAGAAGGTAGATTTATTTTGGATTTATTTAGAATTGGTAGATCCAAAAGAATTCAGTTATTATAATTTAGTTATAATATTAATTTTTTAGTCATAGATTAATTTAATTATAGATTCATATAATTGGGAGAAGGTGGATTTTTTTTGGATTTATTTAGTATTGGTAGATCAAAAAGAAATTAAGAGCGTCTTAATTTACATTTTTCACACACACACACATATATATAATTTTCTTCAACCTCAATATTATAATATAAATATTTTATTTCATAATATTTGTAATTTAATTTCATAACATGAAAGTTATATGACTCAGCAGATTATAAATTAGTTATAATATTTCTTTATAATTAATAAATTTTTATTTCATCAAAATAATTATAAATTTGTTAATTGGTTATTATATTTTTTTTTCCTAAGTTTATTCTATTAATATGATACGAAAAAGAAGTTATAGAGAGGCCTGGCCTTAGAAGTTTTGAGCATCATCCATCACATAGTAAGAGGGGAAACCAGTCCAAGAAAGCATAAGAGCCATCAACCAGAGAGGAAACTAGTCCAAAAAAGAAAAAAATAGAACATCAAAAAACATTTTGGACATAGCATAGTCCCAACCAGGAAACACGCTAACTTAACCATAACTGCCTAGTCAACAAGACGAAACATCCACCTGGAAAACTCGACACTTGGCTATCAATTGTCCGGGGCTAGTTCTTCCACAATCAGACAGGTCTACTTGTCCGGATCATCATCCTCGTTCGAAGTGCCACAACCATGTGCTAGATGGGCTCCCTCAACATTGAACACGCATTCTTGAAGTCTCGCCACGACCATTTCCTGATGCCTACGTGTTACTAAGCTTACCTTCCTTAGCATGCTGGTTGCCAGCCAACTCTTTCCCATGCAGGGTGGCTCTATCTTCATCTGCTCACTGATCACCGGGGTTGCACCTGCTCTTGTCGCTTGGTTCTACTTTATTCGGCTCATCAGTGAGTTCAACCAGAGGAGTTGGCAGCTCAGTTTCTTTCGTGAAAGTGATTGTAATGGTGGCTAAGATGACGAGCCAATTCAGGGAGCTACGAAATCGAAATTGTGTGGTATAGGGAACTGGATGCAGAGGTAGGGGGAAATTAGCAGTGTGAACTGTCGCTTCACCTCTTCTTGAGCCATGGAGCCAGGCTGTCATGCCCCTACACCCGCGGTAGTCTTTCAACCGCTTATAGCAACGTGTGGCACTACTAATCGTTTTCTTTTCACCAATACATATGATTGTATACTATACCTAACATTCCACTTTTCCTACTTAGTTTGTGTTTCGCAACCAAGTATTATTAATGTGTTTCTTTATACCAATGAATACCGATACACATTCATTATCAACAACATTATATAAGAGAAATGCACAACAGTATAAAGGGAGGGGCAACTCCCTGCAATATGAGTATGCCCGAATCAATATATTATACAATCTTCACTTTTACAAAGTACAAGTTAAATCTTGGGAAACCCAAAATTTACACTTAGCCAATTTTCACAACTTCGGCAAACTCGGTTGCCCAGCTCGTCGGCACCTTTGCACGGTCACCGCACGACTCACCAACCCTTTGTTCACCTCGTCGCATGATCATGTTGTTTACCCAACTCGGGCGCGCCCTCAAGTCGCCACACACGGACGCCTCCAACCGAGACACACCTCCGTCCACAATCTCAACACTCCACCAAGTCACCATGCACACTTGCACGACAGGCTGGCGCTCACCCGAGTCACTAAGACACCCGTGCCAAGTCGTCGCACAAACTGGGCACTCCTTTGTTTCACCGTCGGGAACCTTCGCAAAAACCGAACGCCACACCCGTGCACGCCTCAACTGTCCGTCAAGTGCCACACACCCGTGCACGCCCTCACCCAACCACCAGGTGCTTCTGCCCACACCTTCACCCAAAACCAAGAAGAACACCTAACTCCGTGCGACCTTGCCCAAGAACGGGTTCATCCTCCAAATCTGCACCTTTCCTTTCTTGTGCGTCCACCTTGTAGTTTTGCGCCTCTCCTACATGAGAGAATGATGTTGAGCGATTGTGAGATGATGGAATGAGCTCCACGTTCATCCAATATATACCAAGTGTAGGGTGTAGTCCTGGCTGCCCAGCCGACTCGCCCAAAGCCCCTTCTCCATCGCAAAGTCGCCCAAATGCACTATCGGCTCCATAGAACTGTTGGTCAGCCTCCATAACGTTTGTCACCTTGCTATCATGCATATATATGCTTTCCCTCCTCTTCATATCTTGCGCATACCCTAATGTCTCCATCGCATAACCAAGGAGCTCGCATATTGTTCAACTGAACTGCAGTCGCACTGTCCATCCACATGCATGCACTGTCCGCCCGCGCGCCCAGAAACTACAGGTCGTCACATCCTCCTCCACCTAAAATCATTGTCGTCCTCGACAACATACCATCCTGGTAGCCATCCACCAAGATCAACTGTATCATCCATGATGTCAACTCCTCCACATACCACACATATCTCTGCAACATATGTAGAACCATTGTCTCCATCATGTCTCGCCTTGGCAACCATCTGTCACCAAGATCTCCATACCAAGCTATACACCCATCGGTATGTCATACATCGGAAATCATCTCAATCCATGACCATCGACCCCCCTGTCACAATCTCCACATGCTACTCTCCATCGTGGAAGGTTGATCCCTCCATCTCAAGCTTCATGCCCACTGCAACATCTCGTGTCGACCTCATCATGTGTCGTCCTCATGTGAACTGCTACCATGATACTCCAACACAATGCCAACATATCTCTCTGTACACTGGATCACCTCATGACTCGAACTAGTTGGGTAGCTAATCCAACTGTCACGCTCAAACCATGAGAATGCACATTCTCTGAACATCCTGTCACATCCTCAACTCGATCAAGAATCCATCCATATAAGTGTAAGCCATGCTCAAGTCCATGAAGTAGTCCTCATCTCATCTGGAACATGTTGTCAATGATGTTTGGTGTCAATGTGCTGCATGAAATTAGCCGCATCTATCCCAACATCATCCATATGTGTGCCTTCTCAATATGAAGAGACCATCTCATCAATCAACTCTCGATGTGCCAAATTCAGGTCCATGAAGCAACCTCCATCATATATGCAATGTGCCATCTCAAGTCTTCCATAGAAACAAGTATACACCTGTCTCATCTATCCATGTGCTACCCTTGATCATAGATCAATCAACTCCCATGTGTCAAAAGTGGTTGAGTCTCGGCTCAACCCATGCCCAAAGTGTTGCCACCAAGGCATCATCATCGTTGTAACTCCATCACTCCAAAGTGTCTCGTATCAATCCTCCACATCAAGTCACTCTTTCAAGCCATTCCCATACATGTACTTGAAAGTATGCACCTCATCCTGCATCAAATTCTTTGACCTCAGCTCCTCAATGCATCAGATCCTCTAAGTCCACCATATATGAAGTCCCCAAAAGTCACAACAACCTCATGTCATCATGAGCTCCATGAGTAATGTCCAACCAACATCTCAGCAAGCATACAAGTCTCGGCCAAAAGGTCTTTGCAAGATGCATCAGCTCTCCATGTAGTAGGAATGCTCCATACTCTGCTCACAAATCCATCCAAGTCCATGGTTTTGTTGTACATAAGTGCACAACCTCTCCATCAACTCATAATAAGTCTCCATGTCACATTAGCAAATCCACTTGCACAACATCCCTGCCTTGGCACTCCTCATTGGATGCCCATAAGTGACACCTCTACAAGTGCTCGTGCACAATGTCCCTGCATAAGACTGTCATGCTCCATGTCTCCAACCTGATGTCCATGACTAATCTGCCCATGTAGTCTAACCAAGTAGACCCATCACAACAATCAGTCATCCTCATCCAAGTCTGCAATCTTCGGTTTAGTGAACTTGGTCACCCAACCATATCATCATCATCACAAGTCCCTTCCATCATAGCTTCCCCACTGAAGGTTCCACCAAGACTATCTCTTGGTCTCGGCCATGAGAAGTCCACCCAAGCAACTCAAGTGTGTGGCCTTCTTTAATTTGTCCATGAGTCATGTCGGGCACTTAGCCGAAGTGGCGAAAGCATGACCCATTCATCCGCAACGATCATCATGTTCCTCCCTTGTCAGGAGCCTTTGTACCTTCTATCATAAGGTCACAAACAACCCCAACAAGTCCTGCAACAGTCAACAATCCTTGCTTCTCCATACAAGGTCTCATCATAGTCATCCATGGTAAGATGCTCCCTAGCATCAGCAAATTGATTTTTCCCTTCCCTGCATACGGTCCATCTACCAAATGCTCTAGTGAAACACAAGCATCAATAATTACTCCGTGAGGTTCCTCCATATGAGTATCCCCATCCATCCATGTTTATAAACTGCACGATCCTGGTCCAACTTGATCAATCTCAAGTTCATCCTCCATCGTTGTCAATTCTGCAACATCTTCAATCATCACGGCTTCCTCTTGTCAGCACAATCTGCAACTTCATCTTGCTCCATTTTCCAACCAAGTTGAAGAAGTTCGTCTTCAACATTCTTTTCCAAGACTTCAAGTTACTTTCGAATCTGGGGGTTCTCTTCTTTCATCCGCTTCAACCTGTATAAGGTAAGCAAGAGATTCCCTTCGCATTCTTCCAAACCTGCCATGTCTTGTCGTTCAGCTTGGCCCAAGTGCTAAGCTTCACCCCTGCTAAACCTGTTTCACCAGCTTCACCAAGTTCCCTGCAACCATGAATTGGCCCTTGTTGTACTTGTATATGAAATCAGCTTCCTTCACCTGCAAGTACTTTCTTCCACTGTCACTTTGCTACGAGTAACCTTGCTCTAACACCAGCTCCAACCGAGCTCTGATACCAACTATCACGATAGTGCAGTGGGATCAACACTTCATCGTCAACCCGTTCATTAGCCTGCTCTGATACCAACTGTCACGCCCCTACACCTGCAGTAGTCTTTCAACCGCTTACAGTGAGGTGCGACACTACCAATCATTTTATTTTCACCAATACTTACGATTTAGACTACTCCTAACATTCCACTTTTCCTACTTAGTTTGTGTTTCGCAATCAAGTATTACTAATGTGTTCCTTTATACCAATGAATACCCATACACATTCATTATCAACAACATTATACAAGAGAAATGCACAACAGTATAAAGGGAGGGG
>APFE030406266.1:53838-72808 GCA_000404065.3 Pinus taeda
CAAGTCCCTCTTTCAAGCCATTCCCATACATGTACTTGAAAGTATGCACCTCATCCTACATCAGAGTCTTTGACCTCAGCTCCTCAATGCATCAGATCCTCTAAGTCCACCATATATGAAGTCCCCAAAAGTCACAACAACCTCATGTCATCATGAGCTCCATGAGTCATCTCCAACCAACATCTCAGCAAGCATACAAGTCTCAGCCAAAAGGTATTTGCAAGATGCATAAGCTCTCCATGTAGTAGGAATGCTCCATAGTCTGCTCACAAATCCATCCAAGTCCATGGTCTTGTTGTACGTAAGTGCACAACCTCTCCATCGACTCATAATAAGTCTCCATGTCACATTAGCAAATCCACCTGCACAACATCCCTACCTTGGCACTCCTCATTGGATGCCCATAAGTGACACCTCTACAAGTGCTCATGCACAATGTCCCTGCATAATACTGCCATTCTCCATGTCTCCAACCTGATGTCCATGACTAATCTGCCCATGTAGTCCAACCAAGTAGACCCATCACAACAATCGGTCATCCTCATCCAAGTCTGCAATCTTCGGTTTAGTGAATTTGGTCACCCAACCATATCATCATCATCACAAGTCCCTTCCATCATAGCTTCCCCACCGAAGGTTCCACCAAGACTATCTCTTGGTCTCAGCCATGAGAAGTCCACCCAAGCAACTCAAGTGTGTGCCCTTCTTTAATTTGTCCATGAGTCATCTTGGGCACTTAGCCAAAGTGGCTAAAGCATGACCCATTCATCCGCAACGATCATCATGTTCCTCCCTTGTCACGAGCCTTTGTACCTTCTATCATAAGGTCACAAACAACCCCAACAAGTCCTGCAACAGTCAACAATCCTTTCTTCTCCATACAAGGTCTCATCATAGTCATCCATGGTAAGATGCTCCCTAGCATCAGCAAACTGATTTTGCCCTTCCCTACATATGGTCCATCTACCAAATGCTCTAGTGAAACACAAGCATCAATACTTACTCCATGAGGTTCCTCCATATGAGTATCCCCATCCATCCATGTCTGTAAACTGCACAATCCTGGTCCAACTTGATCAATCTCAAGTTCATCCTCCATCGTTGTCAATTCTACAACATCTTCAATCATCACGGCTTCCTCTTCCTCGTCAGCACAATCTGCAACTTCATCTTGCTCCATTGTCCAACCAAGTTGAAGAAGTTCGTCTTCAACATTCTTTTCCAAGACTTCAAGTTGCTTTCGAATCCGGGGGTTCTCTTCTTTCATCCGCTTCAACCTGTATAAGGTAAGCAAGAGCTTCCCTTCGCATTCTTCCAAACCTGCCATGTCTTGTCATTCAGCTTGGCCCAAGTGCTAAGCTTCACCCCTGCTAAACCTGTTTCACCAGCTTCACCAAGTTCCCTGCAACCATGAACCAACCCTTGTTGTACTTGTATGTGAAATCAGCTTCCTTCACCTACAAGTACTTTCTTCCACTGTCACTTTGCTATGAGCAACCTTGCTCTAACACCAGCTCCAACTGAGCTCTGATACCAACTGTCACGATAGTGCAGTGGGATCAGCACTTCATCGTCCACCCGCTCATTAGCCTGCTCTGATACCAACTGTCACGCCCCTACACCTACAATAGTCTTTCAACCGCTTATAGCGAGGTGCGACACTACCAATTGTTTTCTTTTCACCAATACTTACGATTGTAGACTACGCCTAACATTCCACTTTTCCTACTTAGTTTGTGTTTCGCAATCAAGTATTACTAATGTGTTCCTTTATACCAATGAATACCCATACACATTCATTATCAACAAAATTATACAAGAGAAATGCACAACAGTATAAAGGGAGGGGCAACTCCCTGCAATATGAGTTTGCCTGAATCAATATATTATACAATCTTCACTTTTACAAAGTACAAGTTAAATCTTGGGAAACTCAAATTTACACTTAGCCAATTTTCACAACTTCGGCAAACTCGGTTTCCCAGCTCGTCGGCACCTCCGCATGGTCACCGCACGACTCACCAACCCTTCGTTCACCTCGTCGCACAATCGTGTTGTTTGCCCAACTCGAGCGCGCCTTCAAGTCGCCACACACGGGCGCCTCCAACCGAGACACACCTCCATCCACAATCTCAACACTCCACCAAGTACTGTGCACACTTGCACGATGGGCGGGCGCTCACCCGAGTCACCAAGACACCCATGCCAAGTCGTCGCACAAACCGGGCGCTCCTCCATTTCACCGTCGAGCACCTTCGCACAAACCGGACGCCACACCCGTGCACGCCTCAACTGTCCGTCGGGCGCCACACACCCGTGCATGCCCTCACCCAACCACCAGGCGCTCCTGCCCGCACCTTCACCCAAAACCAAGAAGAACACCTAACTCCGTGCGGCCTTGCCCAAGAACAGCCGCATCCTCCAAATCTGCGCCTTTCCTTTCTTGTGCGTCCACCTTGTATTTCTGCGGCTCTCCTACATGAGCGAATGATGTTGAGCGATTGTGAGATGATGGAATGAGCTCCACGCTCATCCAACATATACCAAGTGTAGGGCGTAGTCCTGGCTGCCCAGCTGACTCGCCCAAAGCTCCTTCTCCATCGCAAAGTCCCCCAAACGCACCGTTAGCTCCACACAACTGTTTGTCGGCCTCCATAATGTTTTTCACCTCTCTATCATGCATATATATGCTCGCCCTTGTCTTCATATCATGCGCATAACATAATGTCTCCATCGCATAACCAAGGAGCTTGCATATTGTTCAACCGAACCGCAGTCGCACTGTCCATCTGCACGCACGCATCGTCCTCCCGCGCGCCCAGGAACTATAGGTCATTACACAGGCTCTCCCTCATCCGCTGCAGGTGTCTAGGTAATGTCCAGTGAAACTTGGTAGATTGGGGTTGTCGGCTAAGGAAGCAAGGGAGACCAAGTTGGCGTTGGACATTGCAGGTGAGTGAGTGCTTCCACCTCTAATGCCACCTCTTCTACTTCGCATATGATGGCAGACCATGATGGGGTTGAAAGTAGGGGAACTAGCAGAGGGGATGGAGGATGAACCACATGGGGAATGGACAGAGGAAGTGTGGACCTGAGCTAAGTAGCAAGGACTAGTGTGAGAATGGTGGAATCCATTGCCCAGGTCAATGCAGCTTAACAACCAGCATCGATTACCTATTACAGTGCGCACACAAGGCTCTCCAGCCTGCGGAGGACAGACACAATGAATCACAGGGGGAGGATTTACAGAATAGTTTGCAGGCTCCATAGTTATGAGAGAAATAGCTCTATCTCGACCTATGCATTCATCAAATGGCGCATGCAGGGTGCCTTGAATGCAATTTAGATTGGCATGGGGGAAGTTGCAGGGGGCCATGTGGCTAGCCCTTCTATCGCCCTTTTGTCTCATCGTCTTAATGGCTTTGGTGATCACCCGCATCCGGGTAATTGGCTATTATAAATTAGTTATAATATTTTTTTTATAATTAATAATACTTGTTTTCAGCAAAATAATTATAAATTGGTTGATGGGTCATTACTATATTATAAAGAAATTTTTATTTCATCAAAATAATTATAAATTAGTTGGTGTTATATATCATAAGAACTATAAATTGTTAAATATTAAAGTTGATTTCATGTCTTTTATAAAAGTGAAAGGGTTTTAGCTTGAGTGGTTTAGCTAACTATTAGCTTTCATAATCTCATTAAGATATAAGACAATGACATTCACATCTTCTCTTTTTCCTTTTTTCGTTTAGAATGTGTTTAAGTAAAGGCTTCAACCTGCCATTGGAGTTGTGTTGTCTACCTAGTGTGTCTAGGGTGAGGTAGCCAATTAGACACTAACAACAAGATCTCAATAAGAATAAGGAGGTTTTCATGCCACATTAGACTCTGTATTGTGCATAAGATTGCCCACACAGCTTGCCATTAAAGTTGTGTTGTCTACGGTGAGGTAGCCAATTAGACACCTAACAACAAGATTTCAGTAAGAATAAGTATGGGGTCTCATGTCACATTAGACTTTGTCTTGTGCCTAAGGTTTCCCACACAACCTGCCATTGGAGTTGTGTTGTCTACCTCTCTTAGCCAACCCTTGTCTACATCTCATATACATCTCATATATTGTTGGCCATGTCAAAAAGAGGTAAAAAGGGACAAAAGTATTTTCCTACTTGAATGGTTGGAATTTATCCATGTCTTATTTGAATATGCCAACTTTATTTGGGATTCATTATTCCTTGCAATTGATATAGCTCTCTTGGGTTTCATTCATATCCATTTACATTGTTCCCCCAATTCCAACTCTGGCAAACGTTTGTATCATTTTGTTTTTGAACACTTTGTGGTTATGATCATAGTGACACGCATCAAATGATTTTGAATAGATTATAAGAAGATCAAGTTGAAGCCAAAATATGCATATTTTTAACATGAAAATTGGTGCAACAATCACTATATGTATTAACATTAAGGATTTTCATTTTCCAAAATATCAAACACTATCCCATTTCCATCTTTGGTGTAATTCTATGTGTGGAAGGGTATAACTGTAAAATCATATGATTGGAAACTTAATTTCCATATTGGGTGTAACTAATTGATTAGCATTTATAATGAAATTTAGAAAAGGTACAACAATCACTATATATAGTAAATGATTTTCACTTTCCAAAATATCAAACATCTCATATTACTATATAATAATGAATAGAATATTTATGCAATGAACCTATTCAATTATTATTATAATTAATACAATATTCTTGCGATAAATTTATAAAATTATAATTGCATGTTACGATATTTTATATGTTATAATTCTTCTATAATTTATGCCTTACGGCATTTCCTGTGCAACATTTGGTGCAATTGCTAGTGCTAATAGTTTTGTGAAATGTGAGATAGATTTTTATATAGATATAATGTTGATAGATATTAGTTTTGTACATTTCAAACTGCCTTCTTCAACCTTACATAAGTTCCACCATTGGTTATGGTTTGGTATCCCAAATAAAATATTGGAATGAATTATGATACTCCCCAATGTAATATCTTAATTATACGGTTAATAAAATATACTTAAAAAATTAAGCTGTAATAATTTTTAATATAAAAAGTATAATTTAACCATTAAATAATATTGAAAAATATAGTTTATAAAATAATTGTAAATAAATAATGGAATAAAATTGTAAATTTTTGGCCATCCTATTAAATGGAACAAAGGTAATTTCAAAGTTTAGAATGTTCATTTCCGAAAGTAAATTGAAATTCCATGGATTTACCTTCAACGCTTGTCAACTTAGATTCCTGACTTTCTTTGAGGTTTGACTGGATCTCTTGTGGTCATATTTAAATCGAGTTCAATGAAACGGAACAAGTGCACTTCGAAAAAACCTCGGGTAAGGTCAAATGGTTGACGACCAATCCTTTATATTATATTTTTTTGTGTACTCTAACTACGCCACAGTTTCTTAATGGATTGTCGTTCCCTTGTGGCACTTTTTAAAACAAAGGGTATCCTTATGCCTTTGTAAAATATGTAATGGTTTTTTTTTATAGTAAGGGTTTTTAAAAGGCCAATCATTTTATCCAATTATTTAGACATCCTCGAATTGGAATCTATTCCTTTAAAAAAAGATAAAAAAACATACACAATTTTTTAAATTAAAAATAAAATATGTAAGATAAATAAGTTATTTTTAATTAATTTAAAAATATTACATAAAATATTGTATTAAAATTTTGATATTAAATTAGAGGAACAAAAAACTAAAAAAATTAGTAAATATCTAAATAAAAGAGAGGGACATGACAATGTAATAAACATCTAGTTCCATATTGATGGGTGTTCCTGGTCTTACTCATTGTAATCTCTCAATCTTATTGGTGGGTAAAAAGAATTCTATGGTTGTATCCTTTTACAGGATTGATTATTATTGGGATTGGGTTTTTCTCTCACTTCCCTTTCTCTCTTCTGTGAAACTTTATGGGATTTGCTTCTAGTACTTACCTAATGGTTTGGACACACTCCATCTTGCAACTTTATGGGATTCATTTCTAGAACCTACCTAATGGTTTGGACACACTCCATCTTGCACTACCTTGCCCTCCTTTCCCTATGTTTCACTTAACTATTGTTTCTAGTGGCCTATCATTGTCACCCATATCTCATTATATCTAGCTTTATGTAACTCTTTCTTTAAGTCAAGTGAGGTTTCTTTGTGTTTTGGATAGTATGCCTTTCCAACCTTATTAGGTTTGACACAAAGCCACCTACTATTGAGAATAGAGAAGCTCATCGAAAATATTAGTGACTAGATATAGAAAACACACCCTGTAGTGAGTGGAAGAGAACATTAGTTACGTGGAAATCGAAATTGCTGATGAGAATCTGCCTAATTGATTCGAAAGTATTGGACAAGGTGGATGAATCCTAAACACAACCCACACCAAGGGTCATTACATGAAATATATGTATACCTTTAACATCTATTGGAATTTGAATCCTCTGTTGGGAGGACTAGTGTAAGGAAATTGATGTAAAGAAGAGATTCTTTTAATGTTAATTGAAACGTAGCCAAAAATGAGCTCCATGATTGGTAGGCTTGGGGATAATTGAGGCTAAATTCTCCCAACCTTACGTGCTCATTGATATGAAATTACAATATCATTCTAGTGTACTTGTCATAGTATGATAAATCCTAGAGATGATGGTCTCGCTATACTCGTTTTTTTAATTTTAGTTCTATGTTTTCATGTTTTGAGTACAACGATGCTGGTAGAGTTCTAACATATCATACTAGTTTGTATATTGCTTTTGATAGTTATTAGTAAACTTTTTTCTTAAGTTTTTCTACAACTAAATTTTTGTCTCTAGTTTGGTTTTCCTAGTAGCAGATCAAAACAAGCTTAAGCTATTTTAAATCTACACTTCTAAATAAAAAAATTATTCACTTTAACATATCTCACTAATTATACAATATGATTCTAATCCACAAGCTTCCTTAATCATTATATCTGATTTTGTATTCAATTTTTTGGTCATATTATATTACTCTATCTCCTTAAATCACATATTCTCAATTTATATTTTATTTATTTAAAAACGGATAAATATAATTTTTTACCTTTTAATATAGTGGAAAAACCTACCATAACTTTGTCGTGAAACTAGTAGTAGGAACAATTATTATTGGATTTTGTGAGATAGTGCAGGAAAACCAAACTGCTTGGAATTACTTTACAAAGATAAGATTTAACCTATTTCCTTAAATGAGAGAAAAAACAAACTTTTAGCCTAACAAAATTAATGAATGATAATTATTTTTTATTAATATAAACATTTACATAATTATTAGAAATTCTTATTAATTTAGAAACTCTTAAATATAACCCATCTTTTATTTTATTATTATATAAACTTTTAAATAATTATTAGTTTTTGTATTCAAGCTTTTGTGATCCATAATGGAATTAAACAAAGTCTTTCAGTAAATCATCTAGTCGTGATGATGAACCACACTTGTTGGTTTGAACCACACTTGTTGGTTTTGAAACGCCTCGGCCAAAAAAATTCTTTCATATTAATTTCTACCTAAATCTTTTGTTTATTACTTATGAGTTAATTTTTTAATTATAAAACTCCATAAATTATACACAATCCTTTATTATTTTATTTACATCACCTTGTTAAAAAATATTTTTTTAATTGATATCATAATCTAAAAACTCATAAATGTAATTAAATCCTTTTCTTACCGTTTTAAATTCCATTCATTTTTTTTTTCCAAATTTCCTTAATATCATAAATAAATTTTTTGTACTCGGGCATATCCTTAGTTTCTTTTTAATTTTATTTAATCTCTCCCTACTTAAATATATTGAAATATATCATAGATTGGGTATCTCAATCCAAATTAATAGTATTTTTAAAAATATTTTTTTAAGAGTTCATAATTTATTTTTATTTTAATAATTTTAAAAATTAAAAAATTTTAATAAATTTAACATTTACAAATAAATATTTTGAAAATTAAATTTCCCTACTAGTGAAAAATAAATAAAATTAAAATTAATTGTTTTTCTCACTTCAATAATTAAAAAAAAACGTCATCAACACCATCTTCAGAGGCTAAAAATGTGGCCCAACGAGAAGAACGGCAGCCGACAATGAGATAAACATCTCATTAAAAATTTGTACGCTTTAACTTAACTGACCAATTATGCAATAACATCGGAGTAAGCAATTATATTCATTGTGACTACAAGGCTTTTATAGTCAAGGCCGGCAAAATTGTCAAACATAATATAATAACTATTTGCAATCAAAACAAAGCTTCTCCATCACTTTCATTATTCAAGAGTTTGACAATCTAAGCCATCACTTTAGACACGTTCAACATCCCCCACACCAGCTCCATTTTATCTATACTTTTTTGTAGACACACAGATTATCCAGTTTTACTACCTAGGCTCACAACTATATATATATATATGATCAGCATATTTTCTGTATATATTCAGTTTGTATACCTAGGCTTACAACTCCATATTTGATATCCGCTATGATCAGGATATTTTCTGTATATATGACATTCCTAATAACCAATTTTATGGTGATACTGGATATATGTACTGTGAAATTTATCATACTCAAGGGCACTTGCGTCTGCCCCCATGTGTTGTCTGGTTGGCATAGCAAGGGCAGAGGTCCTGGTTTCCCGACGTACCAGGGGGAACACAATTGCATCGTGCACAGCATGTGCCGCAAGCTCTCAAACACATGTTATGGCGGGAAGCCTTTTTGCATCTTTCTCCACAAGCTGCACTGCAATCTGCCTCACCCATCCCAAACAAGTGATTCTGAGGACGAGGCTTGAATTTATAGTAAAATGAACTAAAACATTAAACAAGTAATAGCTGGAACGAAAAAGGAAAATCGACAAGAAGTTGCAGTAATCAGAACAGTGATTGTAAAGCGAGAGGATCAGCACTGGCTAATAAGAAAAAGGAAAACCACCTTGAGGCATGAACAATAGGGCTGTAGCCATAAACAAATGATGCAAAACATAGGTATTAGAATTTAGTTTCTTTTATGACCAAAGGAATGGCAACTGGGCCAGTTTAGCAGTGATACAAGTGGATCCTCATTGCTACCACTAACATGAAGCATGAATAATAGGGCTGCAGCCATAAACAAATGATGCAAAAGATAAGTGTTGAGATTTTTTTTAATGGCTGAAGCAATGAGTAACCAGCTATGTTTAGTAGTAATATTTGTGGATTCTTACTGCTACCACTATAATCTTGTGCTGTTTAAGTTTAATAGTAATATAAGTAGATTCTTACTGCTACTACTATAATTTTAAGGTCTATCATTTAGACAAATAGAAATTTGAAAGTGAGAAGTTGTAACCATATTTATTTTACATCTAAATTTTCAAAGACTCACCAAAGCAACTCTATAGAAATTTGGAAGTGAGATTATAATGATATTTACCTTACATCTAAATTTTCAAAAACTTACCAAATAAACTCTTAAAGTTGGTAAAACTCATAACGCCAGTAAAATTTGAAAATGAGAAATTGTACTCACATTTACCTTGTTCTTAAGTTTCTTAGTACTTACCAAAGAACTTACCAAGTGAACTCCCAGAATGAATAAACTATAAATGTTGAATTATAAAGAAAAAATAATGAGAAAGATAACGTTGAAATATAATGAGAAATATTTAATACTTAGCAACAAGGACAAATCCTATATTCACAATAAATAAAATAAAATTAACCAGAACTGATATAAAAGAGTCTTCAATTGTAATATGATAAAATTTCAACAATAGTAGCATCAGCAACAATTTGCATAAAAAAACTTAAACAACAGAACCAGCCTAACAAATATTGATAATAACAACAAATGATATGAAAAAAATCTTCAATTGTCGAATATAAAATTGCAACAGCAATAAAAGCAGTAACAATTCACATTAAAAAAAACTTAAACAACAGAACCAGCTTAACAAATAATGATTTTAATTCTGAAGAATAGTACATAGTGTACATAGAATATACCGATGGACAGCAGAAGCCTCCCTTTCATCCCATTTCCATGCTCCTGGAATCAAGGACAACCTTAATTATTTTATTATATGTAAATTTGAGAATTCTAAGTTACTCATGAACAACGAATGAATACTGACGATGTGATCAGTTGGACTTAAATAATGGCACATAGATACCCACCACAACAGTTGTTGAAGCTCCAATATCAGCAGTTTCTACATATACCTGTGTCATCAACCAGCAATGAGCTATATATGAAAAATAGGACTTTTGGTAGCAAGAAGAAAGTTAACACCATGACAGAAGATAACAGTTACATTAGTAGACATGTAAACCGTAATGGCAGCACAGAGAAAGCATTTGTTACCTGAACAAGTCCTAGCATCACAAGATATAAGAGCAACAGCCTGCTTGCAGAAAACATGGCCATGGCTGAAGTATATACACAGTGCAGCACAATTAAAATATATATATTCAAGCTTTGGACAATAATAAGGCAAAGGATGGCTGTATGGATATATAGATATAGAATGGCTGGCTGATTTCTTCTATGCTTGAAATGCAAGGATGCTGCCAATTTATAGGGAGGAGGGTGAAATAAAATTCTCATTCTACCGTGTAATGTGAATCTGTTTGTTTCTGATTTTTCTAGAAATGCCAAGAGACGGTAAGTGCCATCCCGTCACCAGCTAGCTCCAGTCTGTACAACATATTATTGCTAGGACTCTTTCCCATCACGTTTACCTAACATAAAATGTGCAGGAAAATCAAGTATTTTAAATTTTTTTAAGTCTTAAGGACTACTTTCTGCACCACTTAAAATGAAGGAAAATTGTAATAAGAAAATAAATGACAATTTTGATAGAAGATCCTATGAATAGCAAAACAAAACAAAACCCTTCTGTGATGTGCAATAAATATACTGACTAGAATAATATTTTTGTGCTGCGCCAGCATGGCCATGGTTTTTAAAACTGTAAAGGTAATTGTTTTGTGCTCAGAATCAAACGTGAGTAACCAGATGATGATGTTTGGCCATGAAAATGAGGGGGGAGGGATTAAGTTAGCTTGTAATTACAAGACATTTGCCAAATAACTTTATCCAGAAAGTGCTGAAGTATGGCACTGAAATTAGTGTGACATTATTAATCCTGGAAAGCATCTAATGTGAAAGGGACAAAGGATATGAGAGGTTGTGTTGGAAAACCAGAAGTTCTATGCTGTAAATTGGAGTGATTGCCAGCAATGCAAGTCAATGTTGCCCATCTTTTATGAAATGATATGTACAACAACTTTCGTTCTAGAGAGCATTGCAAGAGTGGAAAAGGTTAACAGGATCTCTGTGAGGGCCCATAATTATTAGAAAGTAAGATGGGATTGTTTTTTTCAATTTGCTGGCTTATTGGCTTCACATAAGAGTGGACGTTATTATCAAATTTGGATTTTATACAAGCCGGGTCATGAATATGTAGACATCGATCTTATCGGTTTGGTTTTGATTCAATCAGAACAGTTGTCTGAGTACATATTCTCCCGCCGACATAGTACATATTCTCCACTGTAATCTCACGCCGATAATGTCATCAAATCTTGTGTAAATGTGAAAATATACATCATTTAGGAAAAGAAAAAAACATCAAACTCATTTCATGGTTTTGGGCTCTCTGAACCAATAAAGAGAATCAAGTAATCACAATCATTCAATGGAGCATATTGAACTTTTATTTGATTTTAATTCTTTCCGAAATGAGAATGCACAATTATGGTTTTCAAGGCAAGTGTGTGTATTTCAACAACTAATAGAGTCCTCAAAGTTATACACAAGTGATTGTGGCGTAAAGGATAAGTTAGTACAATAGTTTTTTAATTAAAAATTAGAAACCACCTGCGCCAGCAGAAATGAGATGGAATGGAATCTGAAATGAGATGGAATGGAATTTGATGGATGAAATTATAAAATAATAAGAAATTATAAATAAATAAATAAAATAATAATAATAAAAATGGTTTAAGGCCATTTAATTTTGGGTTATAACTCAGTCCATTTTAAAAAAATCCACATTTCTAATCATTTGTCTATGAAAGGTTTGGACATTTATACGGTTACATGTTATGATGGTTTGATATTTTCAGCTTGTCTAATTATTTTATGGTTTGTATCTTTTTTAGAATTTTACTAAATAGTTTTTGGTTTTTTTTTTTTTTTTCCTTTATTAATTGTTTGGAACACAAATAGATTTAGTATCCTTATACGATTCGAATGGTTTCAAGAGCTTTTTAATATAAAATTAAAAGTCAATGGAATTTGATAAGTAAAATAATAAACGAATAAACGAATTTAATATGCCTATAAGTAAAAATGTTCCAATAAAATAAAGATAACAATTTAAAGCATTTATCAATTTAATATTTAATTTTGCTATAATCTTAAAATTAAATTCTTATTATCATTATTAGTCTTTTTCAAAAACATTAAAAATAAATAAATAACAAACATAAGTTTAATTTCGACATTAAAAATTAATTAAATATGTTTATTTCTAGTTTATCTTATAGATTATTAATTTGTAAATATGTTTTGTTATAATATCATGGGCCATTACTATGGCTTATCAATATTACATGCCCAAAAAACCATAACTCATTTCATATGAGACTGGTTCATATAACTTTTTTTTAATTAATAAATTTAAGTAAAGGGATAAAAAAGACATAACTACTTTGGAGATAAATCTCAATCATTGATTTGTGTATACTGTGAAAATTTTAGAACATTTCATGGAGGTTAAATCCTTACCATTCACCTAATAATTATTGATAAGAATTCTTAACTAGTTAATGTGGTCATTGGTAGAATCCAAAACTGGTTAATGTGGTTATTAATAAGAATTCATAACTAGTTAACGTGAAGGTGGGCATATGTATCTTTGTATGTTGATTGGTGTTTGGATCTCATGTGTTATTTAGATCATATATGTAAATGGATATATGTAGTCATCTTTCTGCATAAGCATATATAAATATGTTCTTATTTATGTATCTAAACTTATGCCTTCATCATTGCCCTGGTGAAATGTTTGTCAATGACTCTAGTGTATTAGAGAAATTGTTAGGTTCAATTCACTTTTAATAAATTTAAAAAATTAGATTCGTGCCACTTGTCTCCCCCCACCAATATCCTAGGGATTTGAGATTATTCCAATACTAATAAGTTCCTCTGTGATAAGTTCCTAATTATTATTTATAACATCCATTTATATATAAGAACCTTTTATTTAGCAAAATGGTCTATTACTTTTGGTAAATTAAAAAAAAATATATTTGTGTCACTTGGCTCCCCACCCACTAATTTCCTAGGAATTTGAGATTATTCCAATTCTAATAAGTTCTTCATTATTATTTATAACATCCATTTATATATAAGAAGATTTTATTTCGCAAAACGATCCATTACTTTTAATAAATTGTGTTGACACCTAATCATTGGGATTGGGTGAATATATGTAAAATAGTGTAAATAGAGGATAAGGAGAATAGGAATATGATGAGACACTCGAAGGTGAAGCCCAAGATTCTCTCCCTCCATGTATATATCCATGAGTAATATTAGTAAAAAATCACAATTTGCATTGTGGAGTTACCTCCTAGCCTAACATGGTATCAGAGCCAACTCCAATTTAGCTTTTCTTCCCTTGTAACTCCCTCTCGTTCTACCTATTTTTCAGAATTGACACCTTTACCATTGCTCCATTATTCTATTCTTTGCACCATATATGCATTTGAATTTGTTTGTATGTGTATAGTTGCTCCTATACACCTACGTTACCCCAAAGGTTTATCATACAACCCAGTTACCTCTAGGCATCGTTGCCCATAATTTTCCCTTCTATACGTTATACTTGCACCCTAGTTGTGGTATTGGTCTCAGCCTACACTGTTTGTCTCAACTCCGTTCCACTGTGGTATACACAATACCACACTTTGACTTCCCTCCATAGTTTCTCTTTGAATCTCCCCATCCCAAACTGCACCATACCTCGGCATATGTTTGTCAACATACCTCAGTTAACACTATGCTCCCTATGGAATGTCTCACCTTTGTTGAACGTTGCCTTCTACATTTATTTAATAATGTTCCTACCACCGGTTGGTCCTCCATTTATCAATTTCTCGACCTCTCCACCCTATCCGACTGGCCTCCCCTCAACTATTGTGAGTTATTGGCTCAGGCTTATTTGAATATGCTCTAGTCCATCATGCTCGAGCTCCTCTCGTGCTCCTCCATACCCATCAATTCCCTCACACCCCTCTCCAACCCTATACCATGGTCGATACCACTGTGAAATAGGACATAGTAAATCTACTCCTATTATTAGCATTATAAATTTGCTTCTTGTCTTTAGGAGACCATTGCCTAGTGCATTGGTGTTTGAAATAGAGTTGCACTTGATATTCTAATAAATCTGCACCCGGTCGGCATTATCCAAATCACCTTTGCTCCCATATAATGACCTCCCCATTTATCTCCTTACCCATATAACAACTTCCCCAGTTAATCCCTATGTGCATTTTTTTTACACCATAACTGCATTATTTTACCACTAGAAGTGCAATAATATTTTTTTTTTATTGGCAACAAAGTACATTTTTATGACACGTTCACTAATATCGATTGTTGGACTAGTCTTCTTTAGGAAATATAACTATCCAAAATGGTCAAGGAATATTAAACACACTCTCATTTTTAATGAGCTGTGAAAAGGAATTTGTGAAGGAGAAGGACATAATGAACCCGCAAAGCCCACCTTAGACAATGAGATCGCCATTTGGGAAAACAAGAACATCAAGGCATACACCTTTATTGCAGCATCTGTAATTGAAGAGGTGAGGCACCATAATTTACCACTTTAAAATTATTTTGAATCCATACAAAAGTTGAAGGAGCTCTATGACTCACACTCTGAACTTGAAGTTGTCCAATTAATGATAAAATTGTTCAGTCATCAATTAAAAAATGATGATCCTCTTGCTTTAGCATTAAAAGTAAGATCTATGATTCATGATATCAAAACCACTAGTGTTCAGATAGACATTCCTCTCATAGCTTATGTCAGGGCACTATATTCCACTTATTCAAATTATCTTGACTCATTGCAAGCAAGTGGAAACCTCAAGGAGATTACCTTTAAATCCCTTGAGAAGAAGCTTGCTAGGAGAGAAGGATTTTGGGAAGAATACAACTCCTCATTCTTCTAAAGAAGCTGTGTGTCTTGCACATAGAGAGAATAATCATGCTCAATATTCATCTAGAGGAAGAGGTGGCTGAAGAGAAGAGGAAGAGGAAGAATAAATTTTAGAGGCACGGGGGCTAGAAAATTCCAAGGAGAAATGTTTGATCTTCATTGCATACGTTGAAATAGAAATGAACACGATGCATCCACATGTAAATTTCCTTGGTATATAATTGAGCAGAAAATAAATGAAGACAAAGGTAAAACCCATGACAAAGAGAAAGGTAAAGCACCTGAATCTGCTCATTATGTTGTGGCACATTCTATTATTGGAGTAATTGAAGACTTGTTTAATTCTTCACTTGTTTCTTGGAAAAGTAATTGATTGTTTGATTCAGGGGCAACTTGGCACATGACTTTTAGAAGAGACTTTTTTGAAGACTTTACTGATAATGTTGATGGAGATGTATACTTTGGAGACAAATCAAAACTCAAGCCATCAAGGCTTGGCCCAATGAGGCTTAAAATGCCTAGCCTTCCAGACTTTTTTCTGCATGTTGTTTTATATCTCTCGAACTTGAGAAAAAGCTTGTTGTCTTTGGTCTACATCTGTCAGCAAGGACACTATATTCATATGCTTGATGGAAATACGGTGATAGGAAAAGAATCATATCACTCACTTTTCATGATGGGGATAGAAGAAGAAATACTATTGAAGCTGCAAGGTACCTCTACTTATGCACAAGACTTCTCATGCATTTCTTGTTATGATGAAGGTACATTTCCATCAAGTCTTTTATGGCATGCTAGATTTGAACACTTGAATTATGACAACCTTTTTATGTTGAAGAAAAGTGATGTTACTGGTTTGCGTACAATTCCTGTGAAACTTAAGAAATGTGATGCTTGTATTCTAGGAACACATAGCAAATAATATTTTCATGATTCACACATCAGAGCACATAGAAAAATTGAACTCATTCATTCAGATTTATGTGGCCCAATGCATGTTCCTTCTGTAAACGGAAATAAATATATGATGACATTTATTGATGACTACACTAAAATATGTTGGGTTTATTTATTGAAGGACAAATATGATGTTTTTCAAACATTCAAGAACTTTAATGCATGGACTAAAAATGATGCACAATCTCATATTGACTCTATTCGCACTAATAATGGAAAATAATACACTTCAAATGAATTTGAGAACTATCTTCACCATCATTGGATCAAACATCAAATAATTATGCCTTACAATCTCCAGTAGAACATAGTAGCTGAAATAATGAATAGGACAATTATAAATATAATATGTTCCATGATGGTTTTCAAGAATGTAAAGTTGATGTTTTGAGGTGATGCAATTCTATATGTTGTGTATGTAAGGAATAGATGTCCATCTAATGATATTAGAAACAAGACTCCTTATGAAATGTGGTATGGCCACATTCCTTCGAGAAAGCATCTCATAGTTATTAGTTCCACCTATTATTCCTTGATACCAAAGGAACAAAGAAACAAACTTGATGCAAGGAGTCATAAGTGTATCTTCTTGGGGTATTCAAATACCTCCAAAGCATACTGACTTTATCATGAAGTTAATAAGAAGTCTTTTGTATCTAGAAACGTGATCTTTCTTGAATCTTCCAAAGATGACAATGTTGTTGAGAGGAAGCTTAATCGCTTTGATAGATTTAGACATTTAAAGTGATTTCAAGAATTTGATAATTAGATTCCACATATTGAAGGGGGGATTCATATACTAGATCAATCTATGGAATATTCTTTTGAATCACTTTCTACCCCACATGAAGCTCCAACCACTGATGACAATTTGAGTGATGTGATTGACAAAATTGGGAGAGTCGATCTTGATTTAGTCCCAACTCAATCAAGTGAGCAACATGGGTCATGTTAGAGAATTCCTCCAAAATGGCTAACAAAGACGCTTCCAAATGTTCATCCTGATGATGTTAGAAAGATAGGAACAAGAAATTCAAGCAGGAAAAATGGAGGTGATGTAGATGATTATGATTCACCTATTAATATGGATATTTCTTATGATTGTGAGTTAAATTTTTCTATAGATTTTAAGCCGACTTCCTTCAAAGAAGTCACTTCTCATGATGAATGGAAAGAATTGATGAAGAAAGAGTTCGATGCCTTGATAAAGAATGACAATTAGAAGCTGGTTGATCCTGTTGGGTTGTGTTATATTCTTTCCACATAGTTAACAGGGGGTTTGAGGGGTACCCGTAACCCCACTTTATGGGGTCCGGGGCAGCGCCCCAGAAAATTTTGGTTTTGGACCATATGTTAGGTTGGGCGGACCCACATATGGTTTTGCGCATGATTTTCACACATGTTTTTTTGGACGCGATGGTTTTCGGTCCATGGTATTGCATGCGATGGTTTTTTGGTCCATGGTATTGGACGTGATGGTTTTTCGGTCCATGGTATTGGATGCTTCGGCATGGATAAATATGTATTGTAACATTGAAAGGAATATAATGAAAAATCAAGCTGGTATTTTTGGTTTTGGGATCTAGAGGAAAATCTCTGTGCATATGTGTTTTTATGTGTTATGCTCTCGCATTGTTTATTTTTCTGTGATTTAGAATTTGTATGCATGTAATTTTTGTATGGTGTTAAAACCTAAATTTGGTATCAGAGTTGTTTTGGCTTCAAGGGGACGCCTTTGTTGCTGAGGGGTTTCGCTCGGGCCTGTGGTAGACCCTGTTCAGTGGGAGATCTGCGAGATCGATTCTGGTGGTGAAAGAAGATGGCGAGCAGCAGAAAGAGAGAGATTGAGAAGTTCAATGGTCAGAGTTTTGAGTTGTGGAAACTCAAGATGGAGGATCTGTTGGTGGATAAAGATCAGTGGATCGCGGTAGATCCGGGTACTAAACCAACGGGAGTGACGGATGAAGAATGGAAGAAGTTGGATCGGAAGGCAAAGAGCACAATACAATTGTGTGTCTCCAGATTCAGTATTGCTAAATGTATCAGGGGAAGCTACAACGAAGGCTCTGTGGGATAAGTTAGGGACTTTGTACCAATCTAAGTCTCTGGTGAATAAACTATTCCTGCGGAAAAAGCTGTATAACCTGAGGATGAAAGATAGAGACTCGGTGACAGAGCATCTGAATGCGTTTAATACTGTGGTAAGTCGGTTATCATCTGTTGATATTAAAATTTCAGATGAAGATAAGTGCATCAGTCTGTTGTGTTCTCTACCAGATTCGTGGGATAGTCTGGTTATTGCAATAGGTAGCAATGCAACTGCTTTGCAGTTTGATGAAATAGTCTCAGCCTTGCTGACGGAAGAGATGAGACGGAAAAATATGGACAACCAGAATGGTGATGCCTTGTCTGTACGAGGACGGTCCCAGAACAGAAACAAATAAGTCATCGAGTGGGAGATCTAAATCTAGAGGGAGATTTAAATCTCCAGGAAAACCTATAAAGGTGGTGTGCTGGAAATGTGGAAAGGAAGGGCACTTCGGAAGGGAGTGTAAATCTAAAGCTCCTGATAAAGGAAAGGGATCTGATGATGCTCCTTCTACAGAGGCGAAAACCTCCGATGAAGGTGGGGATGTGTACTTGGCTTCTTCAAGTACACATGTAGATCATGAGGCATGGTTGATTGACTCAAGTGCATC
>APFE030406266.1:74765-96256 GCA_000404065.3 Pinus taeda
GGGATAGTCTGGTTATTGCAATAGGTAGCAATGCAACTGCTTTACAGTTTGATGAAATAGTCTCAGCCTTGTTGACGGAGGAGATGAGACGGAAAAATATGGACAACCATAATGGTGATGCCTTGTCTGTATGAGGACAATCCCAGAACAGAAATAAAAATAAGTCATCGAGTGGGAGATCTAAATCTAGAGGGAGATCTAAATCTCTAGAAAAGCCTACAAAGGTGGTGTGCTGGAAATGTGGAAAGGAAGGGAACTTCAGAAGGGAGTGTAAATCTAAAGCTCCTGATAAAGGGAAGGGATCTGATGATGCTCCTTCTGCAGAGGCGAAAACCACCTCAGATGAAGGTGGGGATGTGTACTTAGCTTCTTCAAGCACACATGAAGATCATGAGGCATGGTTGATTGACTCAAGTGCATCCTTTCACTTCATTCCCCTTAGAGAGTGGTTCTGTGAGTATGAGAAATACGATGGTGGTGATGTCTTCTTAGGAGATGATAGGAAGGCTAGAATCATTGGTTGCAGAAAAGTAAAGTTGAAGTTGTAAGGTGGAAGGGTTAGAACCCTTCTGGGTGTTCTACATATTCCTGCGTTGGCCAGAAATCTGATTTCTGTAAGCAAGTTGGATGATGCAGGTGTAAAGACAATGTTCGAGAAGGATACCTAAAAGATGGTTCGAGGAGAACTAGTATTGATGCAGGGAGTTCGGATCGGAACTCTGTACAAGCTGCAAGTAGCACTAATGTTGACGGGTGCAATAGTTCTATGGTTCCTAAAAAAGGAACAGAAAATCTAGTGGTCTCTGGAGAGAAGACCATGTTGTGGCATCAAAGGCTTAGACATATTGGAGAGAAGGGCCTTCGAATACTTCATGGTAAAGGTATGGTAGAAGGTATGAGTAATAGCTCTCTGGATTTTGATTTCTGTGAAAATTGTGTATATGGGAAGCAAAATCGGGTGAGTTTCCCCTCTGGTGGTAAGAGGACGAAACAAATATTAGAGCTTGTGCACAGTGATGTGTTTGGACCTCTGAAAGTTCCATCACTGGGTAAGTCTGTGTACTATGTATCATTTATAGATGACTTCTCAAGGAATACATGGATATATTTCCTTAAGAAGAAATCTGAAGTCTTTGACAGGTTTAAAGAATTTAAGGCTCTGGTGGAAAATCAGACAGAGAAGAAGATAAAGGTGCTGAGGACAGATAATGGTGGAGAATTCTGCAGCAAGGAATTTGAAGAATTTTGTAAGAAGTGTGGTATAGCATGGCAGAAGACTACTCCATATACACCTCAGCAAAATGGAATCGCAGAAAGAATGAACAAGACGTTGATGGAAAGGGAAAGAAGCATGCTCAGTGGTGCCAGGTTAGGACAAGAATTATGGGCAGATGCGGTGGATACTACATATTACCTAGTCAACAGGTCACCTTCATCAGCATTGGAGGATAAGACTCCACAAGAAGTATGGACTGGTAAGGAACCCTCTCTTTCACATCTGAGGGTATTTGGATGTGATGCATATGTACATGTTCCAAAGGAGAAACGAACCAAGTTCGATAGTAAATCAGAAAAGTGCATCTTTATTGGGTATAAGGATGGTTTAAAGGGTTATAAGCTTTGGAACCCAGTAACAAGGAAGGTTGTGTACAATGTCTCAAATTTAATGTGTACACAATCTCTGAGATATTGAACATAGGAGAATTTCCTCCCCATAGCAAAATGAGCTACCATATGGATACTCTTTTCCTTGGAAACTCAGAATAGTTCGAAAGTCCATGAAATGGACGTAAAAGTTGATTCTTGAATGGAGATCTTAAAGAGAATTTTATGTCCCAGCCAGAAGAATTTGTTGTGAACGGCCAATAACACAAGTTATGCAAGCCTGTGAAATCCTTATATGGCCTCAAAAAAACACTCTGAGCCTGGTATGAAAAGTTAACTGAGAATCTTCTCAACTTCAAACATTATGATCTTCATGATGGAACTTTTTTTGTCAAGTAAGTTGGAAAAACAATTGTATATCTTGTGGTGTATGTAGATGATTTTTTGATGACATTAAACAATGAAAGCTACATTGCATCCATAAAGAAGGAATTGAGGAAAGGTTTTGAAATGATTAACTTGGGCTATTTTTAGTACTATCTTGGTGTTTAAGTAACTCAACATCCAAAGTTTATATTCCTCTCACAGAAGAAGTATATTGGATATTTATTGAATAGGTTTGGCATGGCTGAGTGAAATCCTTTGTCTACTCTAATGGAGTAGAAGTTGAAGCTCACGCCCTTTGAAGGAAAAGAATTTGAGGATGTAACGAAGTATATACAACTTGTAGGAAGTCTCAAATACCTACATACTACTATACTGGACATCTCATTTGTTGTTGGAATCCTCTCCAAGTTTATGCAAAATCTTTGTGAGCGATATTGGTCTGCTACAAAAGGAGTTCTAAAGTACTTGAAGGGAAATCAATACTTTTGACTCAAGTATACACAGGTGGGTGATTTCAACTTGATTGGATACTCTGATTCAGACTTCAATGGAGATAAAGAAACCGAGGTATCTACTTAAGGTTATGCTCTGAGTCTTGGATCAGGAGTTGTATCCTGGAGGTCACGCAAACAACCAGTTCTAGTAGATTCCATAGTGGAGGCAAAATATGTGGAAACAGGTGAAGCAATAAAGGACATTGTGTGGCTAAGGAAAATTCTAGATGATATGTACACAAAAGAAGTGCATTCAACTCCACTCATGATTAAAAACACTTATGTAATAAATTTGGCCAAGAACCCAAAGTTCCATGATCAAATGAAACACATCAATACAAAATACCATTTGATTCAACATCATGTTGAGGCCAAGACAATCCATCTATGCCATTGTTCTACAAATGATTAGATTGCAGTCATCTTCACCAAAGCACTTAGAAGAGAAAATTTTGAAAGATTCAGAATGATTCTTGGGATCACCAACATCCCTTCAGATTAAGGGGGATAATGTTGACACCTAATCATTGGATTGGGTTAATATATGTAAAATAGTGTAAATAGGAAATAAGGAGAATAGGAATATGAAGAGACACTGGGAGGTGAAGCCCAAGAGTCTCTCCCTCCATGCATATATCTATGAGAAATATTAATGTAAACTCATAATTATTTTGTGTCACGTGGCTTCCCACCCACCAATTTCCTAAGGATTTGAGATTATTCCAATTCTAATAAGTTCATCCATAATAAACTCATTATTATTTGTAACATTCATTTCTATAGAAGAAAATTATGTTTACCAAGATGGTCAATGTTACAATAAGATGGGTAATTCCTTTTTTTCTTAAGTTAAAGTTAACCAACATCAAAATAACAAACAAACAAATATCAAATGCAGATAAAAAAATCGACAATACCTAGCGTAATCATTTTCAAAAAAAAAAATACCTTCTATGTAAAATTTATAAATAATAATAAAAAAATGGCTTAAGCATAAAATTTAAACGTACATTTAATTTTTCAATTCTAATTCTTCCAATTAAAAATGCATCCACATTTCTAATCACTCATGCTTGCAAAATGTTCGGACATTTATGTTTAATTGTTTTATGTTTAAAAAAAATTATAAGAATTTTGCAAAAAAAAATTGTGGTTAAATGTTTTTTGTTTTTGTTTTTTTTTTTTAATTAGTTTGAATACATAAATTGACTCCGTATCTTAAGAGAAATTATTGTATTTTGATTATACAAAGTTTACACATTAAATTTGAGTTTGAGATTTAAATAAATTCTTACATAATTTCATGCCAATTTCACTATAAAATGTTATAACTAGTTCTTCCTTTATTTAAAAACAAATTAAAAAAGAACAATAACTATTATTCTATATTTTTCAAGTAAATTATCCATCGTTTTCTCCAAAACTATAGCGATGTCATGCGAATTCTATGTGAATTTAAGGTCATGCATATTTCTGTGCGTACATGGATTGAAACTACATAGACATTTCTGAACATGGTAAAGATAGAATTGTGTGGATGTTTGTTTGCGTACAAGAAAATCAGGAAAAGAAAAGTGTGATGGTTGGTGTTTATTTTCCATTTTGACTTTACATTATTTTCTTTTCTGAATGTGTGGGCACTTTGGTTAACTAGGCTAAGTTAAAAAGTGTGGACATTTGTCATCATACATAAGATAGGATAGGGGATAGGAATGTAAGGATGTTTTTTTTTTAAATTAAATATTGGAAAACTGTGATGGTTAATATTTATTTTTCTTTTAATTTATAGTTATTAGTTTCTATGATAGTCACCACTCAAACTATAGTAATCAAAATGATGTTGTTAACATTAGTTTAACCTACTTAAGTTGTTTCTTATTCCATATTGTTGTTAAATGAGTATAGCTTTCCTCTTCATAGTTTGATTTGACCTCTTCTCTTGGTTGATCATATATTATGTGCACTTTTTAAGTGATAAATGTTCACAAGTGTAGATTAATGTTAACATTAATTTACAGTATTAAATGTTGTTATTTGGCACCACTTAGTTTTTGTTTCAAAATATATTTCACCAGTTACACCACCGCATGGCTTTCTGCATGTGCTCTGTAGGGCTTCACACTTGTCACTGTCTTTTCCTCTGCGTTAACAAGATTTATTTTAGATAACAAGTTAACACACAATTGTTGCAGAACGTTGTCGCTTTCTTACACTTACCCAGTCGTTGTCTGTTATCACCAAAAAATGATGACCTATCCATTTCTAACTAAGTTGATTGAAATACACCATGTAGATTTAGTCTCAGAGTATCCACAATAGAAACCATATTTGTCAATGTTTCAAATCCCAACAGGGATCCATCATCGTGACCAATCTGGTTTCCACTATGGATACTCCGAGACTAAGCTCAAAAGAAATGAACCATAGATGCCTAAAATCCATGTAGATTTAATTTACCATAGTAAAATTACTTTCAATGTGGAAAATAATTTAGTAAACCAATTTTATTAAATTATTTTTTATTTAAATAACAAAAACCCCATAAGAATAATTAGATAGCTCATTATTTATTTAATTTTCTTTAGGAATAATTATTAAATGAATATTCCTTGTCACATTTGACAAAATTCCTTAGGAATATTTAAATAAATCACTATTTATTTAATTTTCCTTAATTCATATTTTTAGAATAATTATTAATCGCTATTTAATAATTATTTTTGATTTCATATCATTCTAAATTTTCGTGAAATAATTAATAAATTATTTTATTTGTTAATTATTTCTAAATAAAGATATTTAACCATTTTAACTATCTTTCCCCTCTCCAATAAATATAATAAAGTATTCCAAGTGATTAGATCTGAATTTGGTTAACATTATTTTATTATTCTCCATTTTTTAGATTAATTCAATAATTTGTTATAAATATGAGGGTTTTCATTCATTCTTCACTATGATCATAATTATCATCAACATTATTGTCTTTTTTCTTTGAGCTCCCATTTGAGTTCTCCACATTTTGTCTAGGCTTTTCACATATTGAGAGAGAGAGAGAGAGAGAGAGAGAGAATCATTTTCTGAAGCATCAAGGACATCAAAGGATCCATCCCATGGAGGGGGACTTGTAGATCCATCTATAGATCTCGTTCATCAGTGTTATTAATACAATATTTATTCATTCAAAGTCTTTCCAATTGGGTTGTTTTCACTGGGAAAATTGTCTAGATCACTGAACCATCAAGTGTACAAATATCAATCATGCGATAAGGAGCTCATGTTGAGCACGTGAGAAACAATCAAGTCAAAGGGAAATAATGAGTCCCTTTGCTTGATCTAATGTACTGAACCAATATGGAAGTTTTAACCAAGGTACAATGCCCTCTAGACTTCTCTTCTAGAATAAATGTGCCGAGATCAACAAAAGAGAACCTGTCAAAGTTAAGGAAATGATGAATCCTCAACAAAGGCATGAGGGAACATAGTAGAGTAATTTATGAACTGACACTAGGGATGATGATGGAAGGAAACAAGATGGGTGGTGAACTGACGACTTCCCTTGTCAAAGCATAATAAAAATGGATGACTTGGTAGTGATTGACTCGATTCTGGAGGGGATGGTCAATGACTCAAACAGGGGGTTTGACAAAGATAGAGTAGTATAGTTGGAGGCCAAATATGGATAAAATAGGGGTGGATGTGACATGGAGACGAATAAAACATTGTAACATGCTTCAAGTGGACTCATAACAGACTCCATTAGTACAAGGGTGACACATCTTGGATGCTCTGAACATGGGTAACTCAATAATGTTGCTACATGGTGAAGGCCTGGTGGGGGCCATGAAACATGGGTAAATGATTGTTACTCATTATCAGAAATGACATCTGAGTCAACGAGTGCAAAGGTAAAGTGGTACCAGTGTACGAGTGGCTCAAATGAAGAAATTCAGTTTTAAGAGGCAGTAAAAGTGAGACCTCATGGAAAAAATGGCTTTTTGTTGAACTGTCAAACTACCAAAATGAAGGAGAGACCCATTATAGAAATCAGTCAGAATTTCCAATGGTGATGACAATTCATCAAACGGAGATAGGGTTTGGTCACAATGGGTGATGGAAAACTAGGGTTTCTCCTATAAAAGAGATTTTTTCCTCCAAATCCAATGCATTTGCATAGTGAGTTGTAGGGAATTTGGAGAGGAGGAGAAGGCCCTAAATCTTGTGGAGATAATAACACACTAACTGATTGTTGGAATTAGGATCTGTGACTTTTAGATAGGTGTCCTTTCTTATGTTAAAGCATCATTAATGCTTCTTAGAAGGATGGTTCCAGGTGAAGAATCAAGGTAAGAGTGGAATACATGAACGAAATACTAGAGAAGGTCTAGGATCATCCCCACCCACCAATTCAAACATGAGGACCAAATGGGAAGTGTGGCATCACACATAGTAGAATGTTTGAAGATGTGGTCTCAATGATCTACACCATGCAATGTGTGTATGGCTTGTCGTAGAGGCCGGTAGGACAAACTATCCAAGGAATGAAAGGATAATTGACCATACCTAGATCGTTGGGGTCTAGGCTAATATTTATGTTAATAAAGTGAGAAGGTGGATAAGGGGGGAATCATGATGCCCCCGAGCATGGGATACTTCCCTCTAGCATATGTGATGGAGGGGACTTATCTAGTATGCAAAAGTGGGAATGATTCCCCCTAGCAGGAAGAGTTTGTGGAGCACCATTGTGTTGCAGGTGCTCGAATAAGGGATTAAAGCATATCAAACCAACTGCCACAAAATCCTCCAAAGGATTATGAGGAGATCGAGGGGCATGTGTGCCCCTCATTTTGTATGGATAAATGGAGTATGATATGGACATACTAGATGTATTTAGAGTAGTGGACTCCAAACACATTTTTATGATGTGGTTTGCCATTTTTTTATGGATGTCATCTTGTGGGAAGAGTGAATAGATACATTTAGAGAAAGGAAATGGTGGATTACCAATGTCATTTAGCACTACGTATGTGAATAAAATGGACTGAATTTCTAGGTTCGCATATATGGTGTCACTATACTAAAGAGGGGCTTCAAATATAATGAATTGATGCTCACCTAGAAAACATGGGGGTTGAACAACAACAATGTCCAAGGGAATGGGTTGTTGAGTTAAGATGAAGGGATGAGTAATTGGACTATCCCAAGAGTGATTCTGAAGTGATATGAGACTCTATAGATTCTTCTAAATGGGGAAGAATAATGGTACTAAATTTGAAACTACTAGATACACTAAGAGGTTTGGGGAGAACCGCTTCTCGTAGACTCTCAAAAAATGGATGCCCCCTTGCCCAAACATTGAGTGGTAATGTAATGGACACAAGGTGGATGTAGTTCGAATTCATGGGTTCAATGTAAGGGGTTGTTAAACTAATCAACCTCACTATGGATGAAGCCTTTGGACTCCAACACTTATTGGTCATGGGTTTGTTGTGGAAGGAAGTATGCAGAATAGTTCTTATCATACCAAGGATAATTAGGTGTGGTCATAGGTTCTATGATGTCTTTGTCAGAATTTAGGATGGGTGGAATGGAGGAAGAAGGACCACATGATGATGAAGAGCTACCTGAATCATCTTCATGAGAGACAAGGTTCACATATGCATCATTAAGGTTGATGGAATATCTACCGATGTTGAGATTGGGGTGTTCGTCAAAGAAGGTTCAACATAGTAACAAAAGGAGACATGAAGGGAGTTCCTAGGCATCGATCTCATCGATGACGATAGGTAGAGAATAGGAGCAGTACTATCCATCATCTCGACATCAAGGGGAGGGATCATAATGGATGTTTGAGAAACCTCTTGTTCTAGTGTAAGAGTGGGACCCGAATCTTCAAGTAAAGGAGAAGTGGAGTAATTATGAGCGACCTCTAATTTGTGAAGAACTTGAAGTGTATCATGAAAATATTTGAGATGACGAAAATTATGGAAATAGTGGCCATATTTATCAAATAAATTGCATGGGTGGCTGGTGTGTAACAATATGTTCTTCTTAGCTAACTCATGTAAGGTGACATGGACCTCAAGAATGTGAGAATCAGAGAAGGTATTAGTGACCAAATCCTTAACATGAGGGAGTTCGGTACTATTATTGGTGGCATGAATGGAGAAATAGGCTTTGGTAGCTTAGGAGGAGTTGGAGTTGATGGGGGGCCTTGTCTTTATTTCCCTTTTCTAGGCTTTGCTCCACTTTCCAAATGCTTTCACAATAGGAGTAGGCTCATGTTGAGGTTTCTGTGGAACTGAAGAAAAGGTAGGGGTAGGAAACGTTTTTTGGACTGGCATCAAAGAAGTGTAAGGTTTGGTTGGGTGGAGTGTTTATGGGGGAATCAATGAACTAGACTGGGATCCTAAGGTAATGTTGGGTAAACTCATCATAGTTATGACACGTGTAGAATACACTCAAGGAGGTGGAAATAAGAACAATATTGGACCAGAAGGATAATGACATGGAGGAACGACTCGACAATGGTTAAGGCCTGAGGGAATGGTTTTGGGTGGGAATATATTCGGAGAGACATGAGTTGAAGGAAATGATCCTAGAGGAGTAACATCGCCAAGCTGGGTTAGCCTAGGCACAATAGGTTGTGGAGGTGCAGTTTGCTGTGAAGGCATACCAGACTGTTCGTGGGTAGTTCGTGATGCTCGGAGCATGCAAATACTACATGAGCTAGGCTCATAATGGGTAGGTGGTGGACCATAGTAAGCACCAAGAAAAGTGGAATCTTTGTAGACTCCTAGAGAGACATATGAGCTGGTATTATTGTTAGCCATGGAAGAAATTTTGGACTGATGTGAAGCCTGGGCTTTTGGATCATAGTACATAAACTGAACAGTTATGACAATCTTTGTATTGTGGGGAAAGAACATCTTACGATGAATCACAGATGTGACAACTGGCATGTAATAGGTGTAATTATGACCCACAACGATGTTATACTCTAAGGGAGGATCAATGAATTCAATGTCAATGCAGACAATATTCCTAGCAACTGTAACTAGGCAGCTGCGGTATAAGCCAAGGGGCTATGAAGGATGACCATCCCATGCCCAATGAGTGATGGTGGACAGGGATAGGTTAGGGGGATGAAGTTGCTTCCAAACATTAGCGACCATCACACAGGTAGAGGCACCTTCGTTAATGATACACCGTTGAACAATGAAGTTTCTAATGGAGACTGGTACTTGGAATGAAATGAATGAAGGTAAGGGAGGATTTTATGAATTGTCAACATGAAAAACAATCATCTAATTTTGTCGAAGATCCATGAGGTACAAGGAAAATAATATATTTTTTTGTTGTGATGGGCACATCTGGATAACTTCCAGTGTTGACTTGGAAGCAAGAGACTGCGCCATGTCATTTGCTATGCTATATGTATGGGCAGTGTTGGTAGAAGTAACATTTTGACCTAACAAACCTTCAGGGATCTTGGGAATAACCTCAACCTTAGGTTGAGGGATTTGTATGGTACCGGTGGATGACAATAGAGGCTATGTGGAAACTTTAGGTTGGGACTAAGTCATTGATTTAATGGGTTCCTTGTCATACTCATGCGATCAAGTCTGAAGGTTGAATTGTTCAATATTTAACTCATTAGAATACATCATAAGAATCTGATAATCATGGTGAGAAAATGGTGGGGCTGGTTGAGATGTCTAACCTTTTGTAGGTTCAGTAGCTATATATCCTTAGTGAGGGAAAGGATTGGTAAGCATTGCTAGTTGAGATGTAGTAGGAGGGGGAGAAGGAGAGGTGGGCTGTGATACTCGAGAAGCTACTTGAGCTTCCCATACTTGCCGCATCTGAGGTAAAAGACGACACTCATGGGTATAAAGACCATATATTCCACAAAAAGCACAATTTCCTTTTGTAGGAAGACCCTTGTTCTTCTTGGGTTGATCACCTTGTTGCTGGGTTGTGGGATTAGGTTGAGGACCTTGAGGGGCATTGGGTTAAGGACCCTGGTTGCCTTGACTACCTTGATATTGATGGTTCCTATTACCCTTCCCCTTGTTCCTTTTCTTATGGTTTGGGGGATTTGATCCACTCTCATGAGAATACACTTGTCCTTGTGGAGGAGGTGGTTGTTATGGTGGAGGGGGAATAGGCATGGGGGCTAGGGCATTGGTGCTAAAGGAGTTGGAGCACTAGGTTGTGCATACTAATAATAAGGATATAGGTCAAAATTGGTATAAACAAGTAGTTCAAGAGTTGGGCCTGGAATTTGTTGATGTAGATGGGGATACACATATGGCATGCTGGGACCTAGATAAGGGTCTCCCTGAAGAGTATTAGGGGAGGGATAATTGTAAGTGGATGTGTTCCCTCACTAAGGTGGACCATAAATCATATGAGGTGGAGCATATTGTTAAGGGTGTGATATGGTTCCAACTATGCCATCTATGACATGAGATTTCCAAGGTGCGTTAGTAGCACTAGGCTGAGGCATATCGAGGATGACAATGTAAACATAACATGATTGGGTGTATATCAAATCAAATTTTAAAGATATTTGGAGTGCCTCTTCCTTAGACAGGGGGAAGTGTGACACGACATATTTAGAAATGGGTTCCAACAATGATATAAGGAACCAATCCATATAGACTCAGTCTTTGAATTCATGAGCTCTACATATGCTCCTCCTTCTATGACATTCCTGAACATAGTTGTAAATGTGAGTGGTGAGAGGTTGAGAAAAAAGAAGTCAAAACTTCGGTATTGGTATCATGACGAAGAGGTAACTGGAAATATGACAAAACATCTGTGGCAAGAGTCACTAAAGTGGAATGGGTTGCTCTAGGCTGGTTGACATACCACTTAGTAGTAGCTCTACTGAGTGTGCATTAGAAAAAACAAAGATGGATGGATTCTTTAGTAATGGAATTTGATGAAAATCACATATGGAAGGAGCAAACATGATTAGTTGGATATTCTCGAGGATTACCTCCAAACTTTGGGATGTCCGAAGGGAGTTTAGTAGACATTGCTATTCATGTGGGATCATGGAGAATAGGGTAATTAATAAGCTAGATAAAATCTAGAAGACTTAAACTAGCCATAAAAGGAAACAAGGGAGTAGGAGTGACCACACCGGCAGGGTTTTCGTTGGTGGGGGTAGCCTAGCTAGGACCTGGGTTACCACCCTGGGTTCCCACACCCATATTGGTGCCTGATATGGTGGCCATATGGGGTTGAGAAGACATGGAATCACAGGAGGAATTGGATGAATCAATAGAATTAGAATTGGAATGATGACTCGATGGAGGACTTGGAGGATGAAATCTAACTTGACGAGGAGTAGTAATATGTCCTAATGGGAACTGACGGTAAAATCCTCGAATTCATTGTGAAAAACACCTAGGGGGTGCAATGATGTCAAGCTATAATAAGAATTGAAGGGCAATAATATGAATAAAAGAGAAATAAACAACAAGCAAGCACCTAGTGTAGTGGTTCCAAAAGTAAACTAATTATTTTAATGATGTTACTCTAATACATGAAAACATGTCCTATCAAAGAAAAATACTTCAGCTTGTAGGTGATCTAAGTCCTTAAATAGTCCTAGACCTATTGTTTTAGATGGCCTTCCAAACAACTTCTTACTTGACAGAATCTCATTCTCACAAGCAAAGTTGTCCAGAGAAAGGTATGGTAGAGAACTAACTACTTCCCACAGTCAGTCCTATAGGGTGTTTTCCTAAGATTGATAACTACGGTTACATTCATCCCATGGGGGTGGTCGAATCTTAATCTTCTTGGTAGTCAGCCACCACACAGAATTTCTTACCATGGGTTGGGAATTGCCGAGGAGAATGACTCACATGATGACCTAGCCTAGCCCCCTCAGCATTGGGTTTCTAAGGCACTTTGGCTTTGACCTTGGGATCGTGAAGGATTTTAAGCTCCCTAATATGTCAACTTATATGTCTCAATGAGAGAAAACAATGGGTGTTATTGGAAGCCTATCCCACCGATCCTACACCTACACTACAAATATTGTTTGTCGCTAGTGCCCAAGTGAACTTAATCTATGTGTTTTGATTAATTAAGGTGTAGTGTTTCAAGTCTTGTCTTGGCTACTGAAAATAAAATGTTGAAATACTGTAAATAAATTTGAAAATCATAGAAAAAGAAACAACCAATCAAGCACACAAAATCGCATCCAAAAGGGTAACTAAGTAGTTAAGTAAGAGAGGGAAAAAAATCTACCAAAAGAGACATAAAGAGTCCAAAAGGATCTAACATCAACGGATTGGGATCTGAAGGCTCTAATCTACTGTAAATTATGTAGATAAAAAACAGATATCAAAGGTGAAAAATGTTACAAAGGATAGGTTTGAACCTCCAAAACCTAGGATTCTCAAGGGAATCCTAAGGGGGAATTGTAAAATCCAAACTCTAAATGGAGAAAACTTAAAAGAAACCTATCCAAAAGATCTATAAAGTAATGGATTAGATCTGAAAATTAGTGGCTAAAAATACTAAAAACCCTAGAATCCTCACTCAACAAATTTCTTCCTAATAATGTGGATGTGTACTCTAAACCCTAGGGGGTTTTTACTTCCTCAAAGAGATAAATAAAGTGGATCTAGGCCTAAGGGAGACTGAAAATAGAAGTGAAGAACCCAAACCGGTCTGCAGACAACACTCTCAGCAATTCTGTAAAAAGTTTGAAAATTTTCTAGAAAAGTTCTAAAACGCGGGTACTAACCTAAAACTAGAAAAAGTACAGATTTTTGGCCAAAAAATGTGCCCTTCAACTCAATTATGGGGCTAAAAAGTGCATTACGCTCCTGAGACTATCAGTCAGTAGATCTCACATAGAGTTTTTTGTCTCCTACTTGGCTGGTACTCGTGACTTGTGGAAAAGACCAGAAAACCACCAGAATCTGAAAATTTGACAAAGTAGGGTTTAATACTATAAATAGAAATTGCAAGGCTGAAAATAGCTGTAGAAAACCCTAAAATTTATGAAAATTTAGTCACCCAAGAACACTATTATTACTCCAGTGGAGTCACCCTTTGTTGATGAAAAATGTAACTAAAGACCCAGTGGAGTCACCATTTGTTAGTGTGAAATTTCTTGGAAGGTGTACCAAAAATACTTCACTTTAGCCACTAGCTGAAAAGTGACCCTAACAACAATTTGATGGTTGCTAGTGATTTAGATCTACAATAAAAATGGAAAACCCTACAATAAAAGTAGAGATGATCCAAAATAGAAAGCAAGAATATAAAATATCCAATGTAATAACCCAATTGGAAATACTTTGAATGAATAATTTTTTTATTAATAACATCTCGTGAAGAAGATCTACAAATGGATCTAGAAGTCGTCATCCATGGGATGGGTCTTTTGATGTCCTTGATGCTTAAAAAAATGATTCTCTCTCAGTATGTGAAAAAACAAGAGAAAATGTGGAGAACTCAAATGGGAGCTCAAAGAAAAATAAACGATAATGTTGATGATGATTATGATCATGGGGATGAATGAATGAAAAACCCTCCTATTTATAACAATGTATTGAGTTAATCTCAAAAATGGAGAATAATAAAATAATAACAACCCAATTCATATCTAACCACTTGGAATATTTTTTTATATTTATCAAGGAGGGGAAGGATATTTAAAATGGTTAAATATATTTATGTAGAAATAATTAACAAATAAAATGATTTATTAATTATTTCGTGAGAATTAAGAATGGCATTAAATGAAAGTAATTATTAAATAGTGATTTAATAATATTCTACTAATAAAATTAAGGAAAATTAAATAAATAGTGATATATTTAAATATTTCTAAGGGTTTTAGTCAAATGTGAAAAGAAATAATTATTTAGATAATGATTTAATAATTATTATTAGATAAAAATAGATAAATAATGATTTATCTAATTATTCTCATGAGATTTTCTCATTTAAATCAGGAAATAATTTAATAAAAGTGGCTTACTAAATTATTTTCCATAGTGAAAATGATTTTACTATGGTAAAATTAAATCTACATTGTGTATTTCAATCAACCTAAGTTACAAATGGCTAGGTGATTATTTTTTGGTGATAACATTGTGAAGTTATGTCCTTGTCAAAATGGTCTCATCTGAGCCAGACATGGTCATAAAATAATATATTGTGCTAGCACCAAGCATAGAAAAGTGAAACAATGTTTCGGGAAACACTTACCATATAGAGCAAAGCAGCGGAACCATAAGAGTAAGAAGATGAACCTAGCATGTATATGGTCTAGTTCAGGAGCTTCCCATTGGAATTTTCCTACTCGGGCTGAGAAAGTGTCGCTATTGCTACCGCTCGATACTCGAGGGAAAACAACAATAAGTAAACTATCGCAGATCCCCTAGATGCACCTAGAAAGGGAGGCACTATGAGAGTCATCACAATCGACTTTTCTACTGGGCATTTCCATAAGGAGGGGAAAATTGTAAGCCATATAGATACGCGAATAGTGAGACATAGTCACCTTTGGGTTCAATGAACCCTAACAAAAAAGGATGAGAATAGTTGAAACAGTTTCCATTCTTGAAGTTGACCCAGATCTACCTGAAGCAATAGGAATAACATTTGTTTAAGAAACAAAGTCGAATTCCATACCCAGCTAGACTGATTTGATCTTGTCATTGATCTAGTTCTAGATGATCCACATACATATCCACCTACAACAAAGATAGAGGCAACGGTAGCTAGAGCCCAATTACAGCTCAAAATTAAACTCACCTTAGAGCCCTAAAACATAAGGATAACATACACATAACTTTAGAAAAACTTCCAATTCAAAATTCCTAAGCTAATTAAGTTAATTAAACTTAATTAACTATTTACAAGTTTCTACGAGAAAAGAATTACAATTTTAATTCACAATTTAATTCAAGGACAAATTAAATTGGAATTTTTGGATTCTATTTTTAACATTCCTTGTTTCTATTTTCAACACTCCATCTCAACAAGAAAGGAATATAACCTGATCCTAATCCTAAACCTTTGCGATGTTTTACATGCAACACTTCTCTCTAGTGTTGTTACTACATCAACTCCTGAAACAAAAAAATGCATCCAACCTCAATCAATATGATTCATCCAACCTCAATCAATATGATGCATCTGTCACTGAAAATTCTGCACTTTTACTAACTGTGTTTTTCTTCATTGTTGTCAACTCTTCTCTGCGCTCTTTGATATTTGACTTCTCCACCCTCTGTCACTCTGATCTTTGACAACATCAATTGCTACTGATTCCTCTTGCTACTATGTACTTTGGGCTCATGTAGCAAGGTACAATCCATGAGGTAAAACCTATCAATGGACCCTGCACAATTTCATCCTTCTTTAGGCTATCACTTCACATCACCCCTCCTCACACTTGGAGGTATGGACACGTGTGATCCCTCAACCCACTTGGCTTGAAATTCCTCCCTACTAGAGGTCTTTGCATGAATGGATGCCTCCATTCAGTGTCCTCTCAACTTTTTTAGTTGTGCTTGTTGCACAACTTCCTGAAGCTCCTTTTGAGACTGCTTCCTCCTGGGTTGCATGTTGAGAGGTAATTTTATCTCCATCTCAACCACCAAGTATCTAGCATTTTTCTTGCTCCTCAATGCTTTGCATGCATCTTGTACCTCAATAACATACAGGTTCTTGACTCATGCTCCGATCTGTTTCACCTGTCCCATGGCGATGTGTCTAAGGAAAACATTTCCCTTACTAAAAATCACATTATAACCACGGTCTTCCAATACCACGACTGCAACAATATTCCACTTTAGCCCTAGAACATACATCAAATATATGATCATGAGAGGGGAGCTAGACTCTGTCTGAAAGGTAAATACCTCTCGTAATCTCTAAACACTATTCTCTGCTTGAGGTCTTTCTCCTCAAAATCACTAAAGAGATCTTTATTCCCTATCTCATGGAATGAGGTATTGTTTTCAAGATACCACATGCCTCCCATGACAATGCTAGCCATGAGAGTGAAATCAGGTTAGAATCATGAAGCTAGATATTCACATGTTGTAGCTACTATAAGCTCCTTCTTTCTTGCTTTCTTCTATGGGAAATTTGTGGGATAGTGCCTATGCTCGTGACAGTTAAAACAATTGACTTTCAACAAGTCAATCTTCTTTCCTCCTGCCTCACCTTGGGAATTCTTTCGCTTGGCTTTCTTTTCCTTACTTGCTAAGGAAAAATACTCTTCCACTTCTTTGGAAGAGGTCCCATCTGTGGTGTTCCATCGAAACTCCTATTGTACCAAATCTGATCATAGTCGTTCCCAATCTAGTAGCTTCTCCCACCCATTGACAAAGTCTTTATAACTACGCAAACTCTTAGAAAGTCCTAGAAGAGATAGGTACACCATATCATCCTTGAAAACAGTGATTCCAACACTTCCAAGCTCATCTTAACAATGGGTGATCTTGGTCAAGTAATTTTGAATTGAGTCCCCGGCCTCCATCTTGATTTTTTGAAGCTTATCTTTCGGTGCCAACTTCCTATGGTCACTATTGTTTGGGAAAATTTATATCAGTTGTTTCCACATAGAATACGAAGTCTCCTTCCAATCAAGACTCAAAATAATGTTGTTTCAAACTCCCTCAAGTATTATCTACCTCACCCTTGCCACACAATGCTTCCACTCGACCAAATATTTTTCATCTGATGTTGGTGGCTTAGGAATGTCTCGATCAGTGAATTCCTTCAAGCTGTTATCCTCCAACATAGCCCCCATCCTTTCCTTCCAGGCTATATAATTGGAGCTTCCATCTAAGGCATAATCGAGTGACAAATTGTAGAATGCCATCTGCCAATCCTGAAGTATGTAATGCAAATTCGAATTTCACCTATAGCCCTGAACTAAAATTTTAAAATATCCTCTAGTATATTGTTCTAAGCTCCAATACCATGTAGAATTTCCTATAGATTCACAAGCTCATGCAATGTACTAAGGAAACATAGAAGAACCTACTTCTACTTTCAACCAGCAGAAGCCAATTGATCGGTGAAAACAATATGAACAAGAAGAAGATAAATCAATGGCACATAGCACAATAAGTTTTCCTAGGGAAATCCATTGCTCAAAACTCATCATTTCTATATTGCATTAATCATAAATCCAAGATAAGAATACAATGCTTGTTCTCAGAAGAATAATCCCTCCATAAGTATAATGAACTCTCAGCTCACAATCTATCTCAAGCCAAAACTCAGCCTCTTTTGCTGCTCTCCAAACCCATATTTCCTTCTGCAATTCCTATGGCTAAATAGTCCATATTAATGGGAATCTAGTGCTTCCAAAATTCCTCAATCCAAACAAGGTCCGGTTCCTGATTGCATGCATGATTTATACAACTCAGTAAATCATACAATTGATAATACATTGTCCCTACAGTATAGCATCAAATTATTCTTTCTAATAATCGACGTGCATGAGTTTCTGATGAGGGAATATTCAGTTAGCTAGAGTGACACTTGTGGATGCATTAGTGTGCCAATTGATTGCTAATCCTCTATTAGTTCCAAAAACAGTTAGAACTAATTTAACTGAACATAACTTTGTAAACTGAGTTATCTAATTACAACTCACAATTAACCTTATCCTGGACCGCTAAAAATTAGGGAGAACATATACATGATGTAAGAAAGACTTCCAACTCTAAATTCCTAAGATAATTAAGTTAATTAAACTTAATTAGCTATTTACAAGTTGCTATGAGAAAATAATTACAATTTTAATTCACAATTTAATTAAACAATATTAAATTGGAATTTCTGAATTCTATTTTTAACATTTCTTGTTGCTATTTTCAACACTCCCTCTAAACAAGAATGGAATTAAACTCAGTCCTAATCTTAAAACTTTGGAATGTTATGCATGCAGTAGTTCTCTCTAGTGTCGTTTCTACAACAGCTGTAGAAACAAAACAAACAACCAAACTCAATCAGTATGAAGCATTTGTCACCAAAGTCTCTCACTACTACTGCCTCTATTGACTAAAAACTATATGCCTCTACTGACTCTTCCTTTTTGCACTATTGTCAACTCTTCTTTGCGTTCTTTAGTATCTGAATTCTCTATCCTTTTTCACTCTGATCTCTGACTACATCAACCACTACTGATTCCTCCTACTACTATTTACTTTGGGCTCTCGTAGCAAGGTATGATCCATGAGATAAAACCTCTCAATGGACTGTATAGAATTTTAGCCCTCTTGGGAGTATCAATTCACATCAATCCACCTCACACCAAGAGGTATGGCTACATGTGCTCCCTCAACCCACTTAGCTCCAAATTTCCCCCTATTGGAGGTCTCTGCATGAGTGGATACCTCCACTCATCTCCTCTCACCTTCTCTAGTTGGGGTTGCGTTGTACTATGTAACAATCCCCCCATTTATACGAATAATAATTGATATTTGACATATAAATGGAGACCCTTTTAAATGTTTTAGTGTTTGAAAACTAAATCCTAACTCTAATAAATTGCCTTGAAATCTCTTAGAAAACAACCCAAGTTTAGAATCTTTATCGAATTTCACATTTTACCCATGTGATAATTATAAACATCCTTAGGTAAATCTCAAATTGTGATATGCAAAGAAACCTCCCGCTATGATATTCTGATTAGAACACCTTGAAAAAAAGTTATTGCATTTTGTATAGTCGCAAATAAATAAGGCATGTCATTGTTTCATCCTTTAACGATTTGCAAAATGCGATATTGCAATTTTCGCAATCGCATTTCGAATTATATACAAGCGATGCTATATTGCAACGTTTAAAAGTTGTGATGCACTAATAAAGCACTAAGCATGGGAAGTTTTTGTGTTTTAATATAATAATGAATGGTTTGATAGGGTAATTAATGTTCAGCAGCTTGAGGAGAAGTAATGATGTTTCAAATTATCACTAGTTAATGCTAAATATATCAATCAAAATCCTCCCACGATTCAAAGTCATTTCAGAGAGCTTTCAGCCTTAATTACCCTTTATTGTCTACACTAATATATCTTTTCCATTTCAGGAAAGCTTCAAAAGACATGCATTTTGGAAGGTGATGCACAAGATGAAAAAGCAAAGAATTACAGAGTTTGAGCTATCAGAAATGTCTCCTATATTCTCTGATACAGTCTACAACACTGATGGGGGAGCGACGGCATGGAAAGACATATACAATAGGCTTGAGGGTGAGCATCTTAAAATTACTGTCATGAAGGCAAAAACTTATTCAATAAAACCTTCGGGAGTCCAATTCAAAGATGTTGCATGTTCTTTCCTTCATAGAATAGGAGCTAGAGAAAATATCCTACCCTATACTGCTATGATTAGGTGGGTGGTGGAAAATCTTACTATTTAAGATAGGAAATTCAGGAACTGAAGGATGGAGATCATGGGGTCATTCAAAGATGAAGATCTAAAGCAAATATACCATATACCTGACCCTCAAGACATCTATGACAAGTTATGCCTGGCCAACGTTTCAAAGAAAAATGAATAACCTTTCAAGATGATCCAGGGCTGGACGGTATCGGAGAACAAGTTCAAATTTCACAAAACGAGTATGTATTCTGTATTCTCCTTACCAAACACCTAAAACTATGCAACATCTATGTTATGTAGGCTATATGGATTACCTAACAATGCTATTTTTTCCATGGAATGGAGTCCTTTGATTCATGCCTGTGTCAATTCTCACATTATGAATTCGGCTAGTATCTTGTCTGATAAACTAGCCACTTCTATCACTAAGTATCGTCAGAAGAGATCATCCTTCGTAGAGAACCTTTCTCTATTTTATTTCAGTGCCTAGATCATGGATGCCATCTATTTCTACACTAAATTTCAAATCATGGGTTGGAAATGGACCTTGCAGGACCCCTACCCTATCCATCTCAGCTGTAAACAGATTTGGGAATCCCATTATATACGCCATTTTTATAAAATATTCCATGCTTTTATTTTTCCATTGCATGAATTAATTATTAATAAGAAAGCCCCCATGTTTTCCAAAGAAGCCACTATAGACCTTCTCGTATTGGGCGAGTATTTTGTTGAAGAATGGTTTACATACATTAGGGTTTTTGGCAGTACAATAGACCCACATGTGCTCCCTTTGTGTGTCTCTAATAAATTATTAGTAGGATAAATAGCCCACCAGACTGTGGGAAAAGGCTTGACCAAAACCCTAAAAGAGAACCAAAAGTAATTATGGCCATCTTTTCCTATTTGGTGTGGTTCCTTTTCATTAGAAAATTTTAACCATGGAATGAAGGAGTCAGTAAGCCTAGAAAGCCTCAAGCTCCATACTTTGTCGAAAAGGAAATTTGGTTGACAAAAAATAGCACATAACATTACTACTGCAGTAAAGATCAAGCCTTTTAACTATGAGGCTAATAATTCTGAAGACCTTTTACAATTAGTTGAATCTTTCAAACAAGCGTTTGATTGGGAAAAGGAAAATCTGAGTCCTAAATATTTTGAAAGCTTTTAGGAGTTCAGAAACAAAAGGCTTGAAATAATTCCACTACATTTGTTAAAAGTCATGGACAAGCCTACACCCAGTGTGGTTGTCAATAGTGAGGGACCTAATTCTCGCATATAGTCTCTACTGGAAACAGGGAAAGAATTGGATATAGGGAGGGCCCAAGACACCAATAATACAACAGAATCTAGTAGGAAGTCAGCTGGAAAGAAGGGTATGATCAACCCAAAAAAAGATACCAATTCTAATATCAAAAGTAGTAGTTTTGAGCAGGAGTGGGACTAATTCAATAAAAAACTACAAGACACTCTTAAGACAACAGATGTTCTGGAAAATGTTAGTGTCAGTCTTTCCAGCCTTCCTACAGTGATCAAATATGCTCTTACAAAGTGATTTTGATGTGTCAAGGTCAAATTTTGTCATTTCAGTGAGTCTTCAAGCAAAATTTG
>APFE030406267.1:6457-18249 GCA_000404065.3 Pinus taeda
TTTTTTTTTTTTTTTTTTTTTTGTTATCATGCAAAGCCAATTTACAATTGTCATGAAATTATTGAAAATCTTCTTAAAATTGCCGCAATAAAATCATTCTTGGGAGTGTATTTGATACTCGCTGACCATCATCTTAATTAAAATATGCAAATAATGACTATTGAAATATTTCACATTACATGAATTTTGAGGTCTAAAATGGGTCTCCTAAGAAAAATGTAAAACTAAAATAAACTTTATAAGAACCAATAGGATTTAAGATGATGATGTCAACCATGGGGAATGCTTCACCATTTTTTTAGTGAAAAAGTAAAAATAATAAAATAAAAAACTATTTTTTCAACTCATATTTTCAACTTATCTTCCTAATGTTTTACTCTAATTTCAAGTGGGAGTACTCATTGGATGAAAAATCTAATTCCTCATCCAAAGAGTACCCATGTTGCATACTTTTGATAGACCTCTCTACACGAAAAGTGAGAAATACATGAAAAAATATGATTGCAATCACGTTTTCATGTATTTCTCATTTTTCATGTAGAAGGTCCATTGGAAGTATGCAATATGGGTACTCCTTAGATGAGGAGTCAAATTTTATTTTCAATGAGTGTTCCCACTTGAAATTTGAGTAAACCCATAGGGAGATAAGTTGAAAATACAAGTTGAAGAAATAATGTTTTCTTTTTTCCCTCTAAAATTTGATGATGTAATCTAATATTATTTTATTATTTCCACTATTATTTTATAATTTCCTTAGTAGGCCCATTTTAGACCTCAAAATTCCCTTAATGTATAATCAACTATAGGATCTTTGAAGACCTAAGAAGGTTGCTCCCAACTTTCACCATTGTGAGCTTGTTCTAATAAAATATGGTGATCTTGTATCAAATCACATTTTTATGTTTCAATGATGATATTAAGATTTTTCTTCAGGAACTCAACTAAAGTAAAACATTACGACAAAGAATAATCCTAAGTTGACTCACCATTTTCTAACTGTGAAATATGACTATCGTAAATTGGTTCACTATCAAGGTTTCTCATGCATAAAATCGTTGTACTATTACTAGCTTCTCCAAAGATTTCAACAAATAAAATATTTGAAGAAAAATTTAAATGATTGTCTATATCTTTCCCTTTATCATCCAAAGGAGAAACTACTTGTTTTCCCACATTAGGACCCTGAAAAGATTGTTGAAGCCACATGTCATCATAATTTAGCTCCAAAATTCCTATGTGATTTTCCATACCCTCTAATTTGTGTGCTTGATTAGTGACCTTAGAACCATTTCTTAGTAATTCAAATGAAGAAAAGCACATGGGTAAAAAATACCTCTACTAAGCCCACTGCTTTCTCTATTTGCAACTTTGATATGTGGGTTGAAAACTGTCATTAATTCATTAGGGGAATTTTGAGGTCTAAAATGGGCCTCCTAAGAAAAATGTACAACCAAAATAAACTTTATAAGAACCAATAATATTCAAGATGATGATGTCAACCATGGAGGATGATTCACCATTTTTGGAGTAAAAAAGTAAAAAGATTAAAAAATAATAAAATAATAAAACTATTTTTTCAACTCGTATTTTCAACTTATCTCCCTAAGGTTTTACTTAAATTTCGAGTGGGATTACTTGTTGGATGCAAAATTTAATTCCTCATCCAAAGATTACCCATGTTGCATACTTTTGATGGACCCTGCTACATAAAAAATGAGAAATACATGAAAAAATGTGATTGCAATCACGTTTTTCATGTATTTCTCATTTTTCGTGTATCAGAGTCCATTGAAAGTATGCAAAATGGGTACTATTTGGATGAGGAATCAAATTATGAATCCAATGAGTGTTTTCGCTCAAAATTTGAGTAAACCCATAGGGATATAAGTTGAAAAAATAGTTTTTTGTTTTTTCCCTCTAAAATTTGATGATGTAATCTAATCTTATTTTATTATTTCCACTATTATTTTATAATTTCCTTAGGAGGCCCATTTTAGACCCCAAAACTCCCCTAATGACCTCAAAAGAATCAATTTCTGATAAAAGGCCTACAACTCGCTACTTTACAAGATCAGTATCATAATCACCCAATTACTCATCATAGATAGGTGAATCATAAACCTGTACAATTTCATAAAACATAGGATGATTTGACCATTCATTTTCATGACTATATTCAAGTGAATACATAAAATAATCAACTTCTAACTCATGGTGACATGAATCAACAACAAAACATTCTACCAATTTTTCCATTGTTTTCATCACAACATCCAACTTAGCATTTGAAGATGAAGGAGACTCCTCCGTAACCACTCCCCTTCTTTCAACTTTCATCTAGGTCTTTTTGGTCAACATATTTTCTTCCGCTCCAACATCATTTCTATGCATATCCTCCAATGTGGTTAGATTCCTTTCTTTGAGCTTATAAGCAATCTCATCATCGAAACCATCAGGGTAATGAAGAAAAGCCAACCCTGGGGGGGGGGGGTTACATTAGCAGGTACTGAGTTGTACAACTTATTAAATCTGGCTGAGAACTCCTGAACTGATTCTCCTAGACCTCTCTTTAGGTTGTCATATTCAACCAATATCTACAGAGGGTTTTTCTTTGCTTCCCATCTTGCAAGGAAACTTTGTTCAAGTTGCTGGAAAGTGGTAATACTCGTAGTTGGCATACTTCTAAACCATTTCTTGACCTCTCCTAAAAAAATCTGAGCAAAAAGGCTTAATTTAGCATGTTCATGGTCTACCTCTTCTAGGTATATGAAGTCACTCAACTTAGCAAAATGTTGTTGTGTTGTAATAACTCATGTACCATCAAAATGAGGCAGACGCTGACCATACTTTTGTGGCAGATCATGCAATGAGGCTTGTAAATTTAAAGGAGCACAACGAGCAGGAAATGTATTTACAACTTTAGAAGAAGGATATATAAGTGCAGATTTACAGTCTTCATTCAAATACAATAAACAATGGAAAACCCTTTTAATATGCTCAAGAAAGGACAAGAAATAATTGATAAAAAATCATGATTATGTCTAGAATAAAACTCAATCTTTGGTACCTAGTTTTTCCATATCTCTATCAGCAAGTCTCGTTTTCCAATGGAGTCTATGAATATGATTTGAAGCTTGATTGGATTTTCCAAGTGAATGGTACTACCTTCATATTTTTGTCTTAAGTTCATCATTAGAAGTCAAATCTAATCTTTAGTATTATTTCCTGGGGAAGATGGGACCTTTCGCTCCCCGGAAATGATGCCATTATGTTAGCACTTCCTAATTCCTCCAGGCTGAGGAGAGGAACCCAAAGGTAACCACAAACCACTTTGAAACTGAAATATAGCCCTTCTAGTTTCAGAGAGGGCTCTTGTTGCCCATATATTCAGTCACTTAGGTCTTAGCCTAGGTATTAAAATCAGAGGTATAGGTTTAACAATTTGTTGGTAGGGAAGAGGGAAAATCCACTAGGCATACGGTCATATAAAGTTGATTAATTTTCTACTGAGAGGATGAAGGAGAGAGGGATATTTCGACAGGGGCAAGGTAGGCAATCCTTCTAGTGTTTTCAATTAAATTCGTGGTAGAAGGGTGAGCAGAAGAATGGTGTAAAATGATATAGAGAGCATCTAAATAAAGGATGAATTCTAAATGCCATTAAAGAAGAAAGCATTAATTGTTTAGTAAGCTATAACAAAACACCTTGGACAGTGAGTTCTGAGATAAATCCTTGCTTAACCAAACATGAAGACATACATTAAAGCATGGAAATGACAAAAGATAAAATTTACAACATAAGAAAGCACATCACCATTATAAACTGACACATGAATCCCCGTAAAATCAAACCTCAGTCTTTCTCATTCACTACAAAAATACCAGAAAGTTACAATGCACAATATTTCTTCTCCTAACACTGACCAACCAACCCTTTGATTTATCAAAAATACATCATAAATAGATAAAAGTCAATTAGTTATAACCTGTAGGAACTAGATTCCCAAAAAATATTTATATTTTTTCCCTCAGCAGCTAATATAGGACTATTTCTCTAGAAAATAGGAAACTACTTTGGCTAAGGATTTTCTTGAACAAATTGCACTAAATATATACATGGAAATGATGTTCAAACCTCCCAAATCACCTTAGGATAGTTACCAGACCGTAAAAAACAATTACATAAAGTTTTGATGCAAATTTTACAATCAAAGGGTTGATTGTGTGGAAGTGCAGTGCTACTTCCTCCTATGGTCTAAACGCAACAATAGAAGCACAACAAGTTGATGGTTTATATAGCTTCGATCACTTTTTGAACTACTCAATGACTGATACATGTGGGAAATATCCTAGACATCATCAACTACCCTTTGAAAATCTTCCTTTCATCTTTCAAACCTTCCATCTTTCGAAAACACCACCTACAGTAAAAGCGCAACGACTAATATTTTTCGAATATCTCCTAAACGATGAACCAAATTGAGCTTTTTTTTTTATAGTAGGTTAATATCATTATAAGTCTTCTCCAAAAAACAATTTGAGGTAAATATGACTCACGGATTTCAATAAAATCCAAAAATGGTTGGAGATGACGATGGTTCATTTCTCAAAAAATGTGAATCATTTTGACCTCAAATTAAGTAAGTTTATTCATCTCATCCCCATGCATATCTTGTAATATTTTCATGGGAAATGGGTAAAGGGTTTAAAATATATGGTGAAAATACATTTTTAGTATTATCGTAGCAAGAAATCACAACGCATAAGGGGAATAGGTTTCTTGGTATCATAGGGAAGCAAAAACAAGGTTCTAAGACTCAAGATCACTTATATTGAATTTTAAGGCTCCAGGATATAGGTGGGAAGTGAAATTTTGAATGTCTTATAGAGGTAAAAGAGAAAATGCAACGACTGTGTGAAAGTGCACCGAACTCTCTAGGCACAACAAAGAAAACTCAACAAGGTAGGAATTTGAAGTTTTCAAGGTGATATGCATTTTTTCTTCGACTGGTAAGGACAAATTAGACAACATGCAAGATAAAACATCCCAGAAAATGATGAATTAGAACTTGGATGTGGCGATAACCCTTTGTGTTGAAGAAATGCAACAATTGTCTCTGAGTGTAATGCCTCCCTTACAAACTTAGCGTGCACACTTCAAACGATGTTTAGGAAGATTTCGATGGAACCAAGAATGGATCTCTGGTATTTTAGATGTTAAATAAGTTTTTTTTAATCCCAAGGTGACCAAACCCGAATTTCAAAGATAATCATTGTGATTTGGAGCCATAATCATGAAAGCATAGAAATTGAAAGAAGCACAGTGCATGCCTCATAATTGTTACACTGGTGGTGATGTCATGGTACAATATGATTTGACAACCTAACTGACTATCTTCTCCCCACTAATTGTACCAATGATGAGAAGACAAGACTCACTATGACCTCACTCATGATCTTGTATGAGACATCGACCCTAGACTTACTTAACATCAATGTTTAGGGAATCAATAACTATGTTTACATCATATTTCACTCACTCTAACATAATTACATCAACAATAACATCTTACATTCTTTTCAAAGAAAAATAGCTTGATCTCTAAGAGATCATAGCAAAACCTTTACAAATTTACCAAAATAAATTTAAAAGACTAAAATTGTTTCTGATTACTATAATATATGACACTAACACACACAATGTGCATTTAGAGTGCACAATTCCTAAGGATTTCAAGCATTACCCTTCCAAAAGGAATTTAGCCTACATAATCTAGTCTTATCCTTTTAATTGCTCCACCAAACATTATTGAGATAGGCCTTAAGCATACATTGATTTGAAAACCATTTGTACCCCATCAACTGGCTCACTTTTCATAAAACCATTTTTTTCCCTCCATATCCAACCTTTCTACAAGGCCCTAAGTACTAGTAGGCCAAGCTAAAGGAAAATGTTATGTCAAATCAACCCTTGAAGTTATTCTAGGATAATATGGTCCACAAGGCCAAGAAGAAATTTTATTTTTTAATATCATAAATTTTTTCCCTCCTCCATTCTCTAAAATAATTATCATAAAGGTCTCTTGGAGCATGGATGTATTTCTTATATAGCCTCTATATCAAAACTAGGAGCTTCTTATAGGATCACTAGAGACCACACTAAGCATTGCTCATTAAAGGAGACACCATAGTTGAGTGGGACACATTTCCAAACCAACTTGTGTTGATGGATTCCAGGATCTTCAAATACTTTTAGAAAAAAAATGTCTTTGTGACATGAATGGGGGCTAGAGTGGTCAATAGGATCTAAAGGTTTAATTTTCTCCATATTTTCTAGCAAAAGGGGGCCCCATAAGAAATATAATTTCTAAGAAGGCACTTCCAAGATTCCTTCCTTTTATTTTTTCCAAAGAAATCCTAATAAGGAGATATTTGGCACTTCCACACATTTCACATATGGGGGGATACTATAAACCATCAATGTTAAGTATGGTCCTTGAACCAATAGGAATACTAAGTGAGGCATGCAACAAACATAGAGACAATTTCAATTATAATTTTTCGATATACATTCAACTATGTTTTCAACCTCCAACATGTTACAAGATATGGGTCTCCTAGATTTGGAATGAACTCGATCATCACTTTGTTAATATGAATACCAATTGTACGAGCTTATACAACTTATTTTTACACATGGATAAGATATAGGCCCATTGATTGCTTAATGGCCTTATAAATATCACATTAGAGATCATCTTGTTTAGTTGGCTTATCATCTAAAATTTGTTTAATGGTTGTGGTCAATTCATCCACATTATCCCTTGTTTCGTGCTCATTATTTCTCTATTATCAATTTTTGGTGGACTACATCAATAAGAGTTCGCATGGCCACCTTTGTTTTATTAGTCACACCTTTAGACTCAAACATTATTTTATAATGATTGGAAAAATCCATTTCAATTTTTACTTGCTCAGATATTATGTCATTTTGAGGGGCATTGATGTGTTCCATGACTTATTTGTTGGATAAGGATTTAAAACAATCCTTAGGTTGTCTAGTGTGTGTTTTCAACTAGTGAAACCAAACACTGATTTGGTGTCCCTTTGTATCTTTTAACCTTCAAAGTGTGTTTGTGGAGGCTAACACTCTAATTTGAGGTTTATCACTACAACTAAGGCTAACTTGTAATGTCCTTAACACTATTCCAACTCTTTTGTGACATCCTTGTGCATCTTCCTTTTGATTTCCATGGGTTGTCTAGCATAACCTCCTTTAAATGTCATGACACTTATTTTGTCATCCTCCCACTAGAGAATACAACCTCTATCTATTGGAAATACTCAGAGGAGGGTGAATCAATATTTCACTTCAATTATTTAATTTATAATATTCAAAGCATTAAATTAACATTAGTATTAAATCAAAACATACATCAACATCACAACACATGAATAGTTAACAACACCATTCAACAATACATGGCATCAAGGCAATACACAAGAGATTTTAGGTGGAAATCCTTCCAAGAGAAAAAAACACCAAACACTTCTTAATATAAGATTTACATCAATAGGAAGTTCCAACTTTTCCAAGATTCTCTAGCTACAACAGGAAGGAGGTTCCGACCTCCTAATATATCAGCTCCAACTGAAAGGATGCTCCAACACCCTGATTTACTAGCTCCAACTAGAAGAATTCTCCAATGCCCTAGTTTACTAGCTTCAACTAGAAGGACACTCCAATGCCATGGTTGTATCACTTTGACTAAAAGGATGATCAACACCCTACACAAGATCCAACCTGCCCTAGCACCATCCTACTACCCTAAAGTGTTCTCGGGCTTCAACTTGAAGGAAACTCCAATCTCTGCCTTGCACCACCCTACCACCCTACTCAACAATCCACCACTTTCCCTGAAGATTCCAAACTTCAATTCACCATGGTGGACCACATTTCACAATTTTCAGACTAATATTATCCACAAAACAAACTGCAACACATTTTTGCTCAAAAATAAAATATGCTTCTATTCAACATGTACATCAATAACAAGCCCTAGCAACTTAAAACAATAATCAATTCTTGCTCAACATCTATTTAACAATAATAGTCAGTAGCCAATGTAATCTTTGTGACACAAACCATACTCAGCTCATCACATAACATCGCACTCAAATCATCATTTTAATATATATGATGTATCTCCTCAATAACAATAGTGCTCTCATTCTCTTTTATCCCTTCTCAACATACATACATACATACATACATACATACATACATACATGCATACATACGTACATACGTACGTACGTACATACATACATACGTACATACATACATACATACATACATACATACATACATACATACATACATACATACATACATACATACATACATACATACATAATACATACATACATACATACATACATACATACATATATATATATAATATATATATATATAATATATATATATATATACACGTAACATATACATATTCCTTGTAGAAGCTACAAACCCTATCATACTATATTACAAAAGAGACACATGGCTACAATAAAAAATACTAATCATTTTTCCTCAAAAATCACTGAACACTACTCACTTCATGTTCACAACAATACATTGATATCAAAGTAACATTAGAAGGCCCTGCATCAACATATTGTCAGTCCTAGAAAAATGGTATATCATACGAACATTACTTCATTTGATCTGCACACTTTCTTCAAGACTCATAACCCATACTTGTATCAATATCTTGCCCATAATTCTATGTATGAAGACAAACATAAATCGACATTCATTTACTACAACAAAAGCAAAATCAATTAGACAAAGGTGTGCATTTTTTCCGGAATGCATCAACCTCCAATGGATGTAGACTCTAGGTCATAAACTTAATAGAGGCATCAACAACACTCTTCAATCACAAACCCTAGGTCATAAACACTTTCCAATCATAGCAACATATATTCTCAGACTAGAAAAAACATTTCTCTGCTCAAACCTTGGTAGCATAAGTAACTCAGATCAACATATCCAATCCACTAATAATCCCTAACATCATCAATGTAGAAGCAATGCTACAATATGAGGCTCATGGAATCAATAAGTTCTCTACAATATGAAAAAATCTAGCAAATGTACTAATGAAACAATTGGGGCAATACCATTCTTTACTTGGAAAATAACAATTTAGTTATAGCATCAAACCTTGTAGTAGTATACACTCTATCATAGAGAGATCATACAAACCCTAGATAATTCGGCATCACACTCCCATATATTCAATGTTCAAGTATCATTTGACAGTAAAGGCAGAGGATAAAATGAAGTCTACACGAGTCAAATAAAATGAATTTCATGACAGTGAGAATCATAGAATTACGCACAATCCAAAACAAAGTATTGTGTGGTAGAAAACATAAATAAAATTTCAAAATAAATGTGCACCAAAATTTACTTTGATTATAATTTCATGAGAGCATAAATACATTTACAAAACAAAACAGAGGTTGCAACTCCATTTACTGGTTGCAAAACCAAAATTTACTGATATTTACAAATGCTCAATTTTTACACAATAAAAACATTGTTTTCATGTGACCACCATTATTTTAGCTCCAGACACTTATGCCAAAAAATAAAACTGCATAACCCCTCATAAAATACATTGAACTGTATTTTAACCACAAGACAACTAAAATAATAAAACATGGTGCACATACAAAAATTAATTTCCATTACTTTAAGACAGCTCACAGTACAAACTCTTACTTCACAGTAAAACCTTGCATTCAATGAGCATCCAATCGTGCGATATATTTCGAATGGTTTGTTTGATGGATGAAAAATTCTTGTTACATATGCGATGTAGAGATGAGAAACAATGGTACATTGATCAACAACTTCATTTATGCTCACATCACTTTAGTTGGAGGGAAAATATGAAACATGAATTGTCATGTACTAGCGCATTGTCATGTTTAGTTAATGAAGTAGTTGGGATTATATTCCAACACCCCCCCTTAATTAAAAATATTGATATTGATGATGCCCAAATAGTTTCTTAGATGAACGAAATTTTCTTTTTTCTAATGGCTTGATAAAGAAGTCAACATATTGATCTTGAGACCTGCAGTATTCCAAGACGATTTATCCATTTTTAATCAGCTCCCTGATGAAATGATACCTTGTGTTATTGTGTTTACTTCTTGTGTGAAAGACTGAGTTTTTGGATAAAGCATCTACATAATTGTTGTCGCGATAAATCTTTGTCATTTCTTCTTGTTCATGCCATAAATCTTTCAACATTCTTCTCATCCAGATTTCTTGATAAGTTTCCCTCGTTGCTACGACATATTCAACTTCAACTGTGGAAAGAGAAACTATTGGTTGTTTATTGGAACCCCATGAGATGACTCTTGAACCAAAATGAAAAAAAAATAGCCTAATGTGCTCTTTATATCATATACACTTCTTTCCCAATCACTGTTAGTATATCCAACCATCCTAGATTCATTTATTGTAGTATATAAAATGCCATATCTTTTAGTTCCATTATCATACATTAAAATTTTATTAGATATTTTCTACTATGTTTCCTTTGGAGTCTCCATGAGTCTTGAAACCAAACTCACTGCATACATTTAATTAGGCCTAGTTGCAGTTAAATACCTCAAAATCCAAACCATACTTTTGTATAGTATTGGATTTACATTGTTGCTACAATTTTTTTTCTCAATTTCAAACCCATGGTTGTTGGAGTTGGCTAATGCTTGCTATTTTCCTCTTAAATATATTCAAGATGTCTAATGTATACTTTGTTTGAGAAAAAAATGTCATCTTCCATAATTTGCTTCACTTCTATACCTATTGTTGAGATTGCAACAAGATGATGGAGCTTAGTGAAAAGAGTCGCCTTCACTAAGTGGGCCTGCAGGCTATTTTCGCAAGTCTATTTTTAGACTATGTCTATTTTTAGACATATGGATCATGTCTATGGATTGCAGGTTGCTGTTTATGGATGATTGATCAAGTTGGGAAAAATATATGGACTTCTATTTTTGATGAAAGTGTGAGTGATCAAGTCTATTTTTAGACTGACTGTCAAAAATAGAAAAGTCAAATATTATTATCTCACAATAATATTTGGACTATAAACTTAATCTTATTCTCTTGGAGCACTTCAGTTCGAGCTATGGATGTGGCACATGCAATTGCATGAAGCAAATACGTGGTTCTTATGGGTTAGTTGAATATTTGCATGCATGACTTCAGTTAGAACTCAAGTGAGTTGAGTTTAGTGGACTGGAGGTGCAGTTGATGGAGTTGTGTTCAGTTTAGCTTGGTTAAACTGGTTGTATTTAGTCTAACTGGCGAATAGACTAGAGATGAGTTGGGTGAATTAGTTATTAATTAATTCACAAGTTATTAACTCATAATACAACTAATGAATACATCAGTTAACTCAGTTGCATGTCAGTGCATGTTCAGTTCAGTAGGGACAGGAGTTAGAGAATCAGATTGCTATCAGTTGTGACTATAGTTGTGCACCAGATCTTGCACAAATCAGGGGATTGAGTATGCCAATGAGTTTTCCCACATTGTAGCTTGTTCTCACGTGATTTACCCAAGGAAAGACGTGGCTGCCTTGGAATTATCACCAGTTCTTGAGCAGGTATTGAGCAGCAGAGGCAGGTAAGCATCGAAAGAGATTTGAGCCAGTGATTGATTCAAATCTGAGCTGTATTGTGTGTAACAGGTGGAGTTGGTAC
>APFE030406277.1:0-66161 GCA_000404065.3 Pinus taeda
ATGACACAGTAGGAAGACTGACAGGGAGACAGTGACAAATTACTGTGTAACAGATGCCCCCTAAAGCATGAAGCCCGAGAGAGTGGGAGGGGTGAAATGCTTTACGAAACTGGCTGAACTGGAACACCACCAGGAAGAATCTGCACGTAGTACAACTGATATGTCAAATACATGATGTAACTGATATGTCAAATACATGATGTACATGGATGGGCGCAACCATCCATAACAGAGTACATAAAAATCTGGATCCCAGGTATGGATGCAGCCATCCGATGAGGATCAACGAATGGACTCAGGCATGGTCGCAACCATCCAATGAATGAGTCATGTAGTGCTTATAATAATCCACAAAATGCAGCCTGGATCCAACATACAAAATCCAAGGTCTTGCGCTCCAACTCGACCTGAACAAAGTACAAGTTCAAGCATGCGAATGTAGGAGTCGAAGCCGAACATGCGAGAACATCGTCTGATTACCAGTCAATGATGAAAACTGTTAACAGACGCGAGAGGTACCACCAATAATGACAATGGTCCCCAAGGTACTATAGGTACAATCCACGGAGTGAAAATCAGTGAGCCGGTGTTGAACACCCGTAGAATCATTCGATCGGAGGCCAATGATGAAAACCTCGCGTCGAACATGAAGAACCTGCCATTGAGGCATGCAGGCTCTAAGGAACCTGAAGGGAGTCTCTAGGTCAATTTCCTGGATAATGAGCTGAAGTCGATAGGAAGTGACCTTGATCGAAGGTGGGCCATAATGTTTCCCACATCATCAACACGAGACAGAGAGGGAGAAAATGTTTTGTGTGAGGTATCAGAGGGAGGTTGAGTATTCTGCAGAGGTCAACTTCTCTTGAACATATCGGCGACACAACAGCGGATTTGGCAGTATTTGATGTCAAATGATCAGGGTCATGGTGACAAGCGCATGGAGCAGATATAATGGTCAAACAGGTAACCAAATACCCCGAGGAAAGTGTGAAACAAGATGATGTCCCCACAACCACGGAATGCAGGACAAGTGCCATGTTCAAGAGCGGACATTACTGCGACACGACGATGGTTACGGTTCCTTTATTCCCCCCCATTCCTGCGAGTACCTCGGTTATTTTAGACTGGCAAGCTTGACGGGATAGCATATGCTTGAGAGGCGTCACATGACGGAACCCGATTGTCATTTTAAAGTTTTAACGAGTCTGACAAAGGAAAAACTCGGCGTCTTTTCATATTTAGAGAGTTTGAAAAGACAACAAAAAGGAAACTCCAGGGGTGTCCTTTTTCGTAAAGTTGTGTCTCTCGAGCCTGAAAAAGTATAAAACTATTCTCGAAAGAACCGCCCGATCATTACGACCGAGGAGTACTTTTCATAAGTAGTGACTTTGATCTGAAAAAGTAAAAAAGTGATCAAAACCACGTCGCTTCGTGACCATTAACGAATTCGAAACGACAAAACTCCGGCGATATTTTTAAGTTTAAACGGTCGAAAAAAGAGCTTTAAAGGTGACCGCCTCTCGTTTCTTTTAACGAGTCGAGAGGGAGACTCGACTATCTTTTCTTATTTCACGTCGAAAAAGAGCTTAACGCCGACATTTTGGAACCAAGTGTGTATAGAACCGTCATAATTCCACCAGTATGAGAATCTACACAAGGAACACCGCACGCGTAAACCTGTTCAAAATAATATAGACAACATGCATAAAAACATAGTAAAACTATATTGGAACCAAGCATATGGTAAAAACCATCATAAAAAACCCATATGGATGAAAAATAATATTTAATTTTAAAAATTTACCATAAATAGGAGGGTAAACCAAATTTTTTACCATTGTTACCATTTGGAGCTTTGGAGAACGACTTGGAGCTATGAGGTTGACGAGCAAAATTCCACCCCGTACGTGCATCGAAGATCCTGTAGTCTGTACCAGGTAGGTTCATCTTCCCTTACGCTCCATTTTGAAGTCTTTTTGCTGCATTTTAACGGTGGGAAGTGGTGATTTGGGCGGATTTTTTGAAACTTATTCCACTCTCGATTAGCGTGGATTTCCCTATCGGGCCCGCGCTGATAGAAAAAATTTCCACAGATCACTCCTGGATCAGTGCGGAAGAGTGATGTACTTTCATGCTGACCCGGTAAAAATTATCAAAGGGCGCCATTATCAGCGCGACTGTTTTAAAAACAGTCGCGCTGACGCCGCGCAACAAGTTTTTTGACAAATGAACGTATGAAACTTTATGAACAGGGCCCTAATGAAATTTTTTGATCATGCAGGGTATAATGGCGTTTGTTTGGTAGGAACGCGCTCATGATAACGAGGATATAGCGGCTTTTGCCGATGTTGGGTGCCGAAATGCAATGCGGGGGTGCGGGTTGCTTAAATTCTTCCTAACTCCGCGTCTGCGAGCACAACCTGACCTTCTTGAGTTCTTGATCAGAGCCTGGAATCCCACTGATGGGAAATTTGTGATCCGAGGCCGAGACATCGAGTTTGATTACATAGATATCTATTTTTTGATTGGGTTATCACGTCGAGGTGAGATGCCTATTATGGAGGTGCAGCAACCCAGTGGTGATACTCTAGACATGCTGATGGCCCAGGTGTGCCCACTGGCACGCAAGACGCGGAGTGGGAAGGTAGCAATTCCTACGGTGGAGGACATCATCCTTCGAACTATACTCTTCATGGTGACTCGGGCAGCGGGCTCCTTGGCCAATCATGAGGCCTCGAAGGCCCATCTCCGATTGGCTCTCGAATGCTTGAATCCTACCATATTCAACTAGGTAGCGGCAATGACGACAAGTATGAAGAGAAAACTGACCAACTGTCGTTGAGGTGAGTCGAAGCAGTTTGGCTACGGGTCGATTTTACTCCCGCTCATGCTGGAGCGGGTACCAGCATTGCAGCTGCAAGATATGGTCGTGGACCCACCTAGAGGTCCTCGAGAGACGAGGGCCACACGATGGGGCCAGGTCATGCCACGAGGAGGTGGCGGTCGTCCAGTGGCATGGGGAGTATACTTCCAAGAGGGGTTGGAGAGGCATATTATTTTTGTGGAGGAATGGCCATACGTCGGCATAGACTTCTATGGAGATCCAGACATGCCGCTGCCTGCTGGAGAGCAGTGGGATAACGGTGGTAAGACACTTGATCTCATTTTTTGATTTTTTATTTTTATGATGTTTTCTATTTTTTCATGTACATGTCCTAATGAAAAACGCTATGGTATGCAGATGTGGGACCGACGAGACCCCTTGGCTTGGCCCCTGAGGCGCGGAGGGATGCACAGGGTATTAGAGCTTTAGCCGTGGCTCATCCGAGAGATGATACGATGAAGACCATGATACAGAACCTTGAGGGCTTGCTGATAGGGATCCCAGATTACCAGGGGATAGAGGAGGTCCCCATAGTGTTTCAGATCCATACAGTGGGAGTAGAACCTAGGATGCACCGCCTTTTGAGGCGGGTGGCACGAGCGACTGTGGCTTATAGGGAGCACAACCCACCACAGTAGATATCTAGGTCTTTATTCCCTATTGGTGATTTTTGAGAGACATGTGTCTCAAATGTACAGAGAACACAAGCCCTATCTAGACATGTACACTTATTTTTGAGCGCCTACACACACACACACACACACACACATATATATATACATATGTTTTATGGTTTATTGTACTTTATGCTTCTTGTGTTATGTGGATTCACATGTTATGCAAATGCCTGCCCAACATATAATTAGCTAATGCATTGGTTAACGTATTAAGTCGTCTTGGAATATGCTGATAAGTAATGAAATCAAAATCCCTTTCTAATAACTTAACACGTAAATACAACCTTAAAATCCGATGATCTCTGACAGAATAACGCCCATTGAGTTGGTGGATGACAAGTTGAGAGTCTAAGTTCACAACCAATGTGCGAACGCTGAGGTTAATCGCCTCAGCTAATAATTCAATCACAGCACTATATTCAACAACATTGTTCGTTGTAAAACCTAGAAAAACCCCTTGAGTGTCTACTAACTCACCATGAGGATCGTAGATCACCCATGCCGCAGACGACAAGCTGCGTGTACTGCGGGAAGCACCATTAGCGAAACCAACATAAGGTGACCCAGACATCTGCCTAAGAAGCAAAAGACACAATAAGCAACAATCACGCCGACATACCAAGATAGAAATGTAAAAAACATGCACACACAACACACTTACTGAAAGCACACGTATATACAAAAAGAGAGTGCACGCATGATACTTGGTTCAATTCAAGCCCATTTCGGGACTTACCTTATCACACTGTTGCGTAACCGGCCTAAATAATGTAGGTGTCGTCTCGTCATTTTTTATAAAATGATCAACATCGGTGATGATCTTCCCATGCGCCCAAGTCGAGCGAGGTTTACAAGCTAGAGGATTAATGCCCCCCTTGTCCAGAGGGGCCGAGGGTAGCAACAGAGTGCAATGAGGGATCAAAACAAGTAGAAACGAAACCAAGTGAAGCGAGGTTCGGGGTGGGAGTGAAAAGACACCCATGAGGGTAGGGTCTTTGAATAGCCCGGCTCCCACACTCTTGTAGGGGTTGGAGGTATGCTCAACGAAAGGCACATTGCCTTCAGAAGAAGAAGCGAAGAAGGAGAGCTCGTCTACCGTGACAATTTTCCCTTGGTGAGGAAAACGAATGACACGGAAGAGGGACGAAGCCACAACACGCATGGCATATGTCCAACTTCGGCCCAAAAGGAGGTTGTAGGTAATATTTGCGTCAACGACCTCAACTTCTATTTCAACGGTTTTCCCTTATAAAGTAATCGACAATCGTTGAAGAATACCATAGGGACGAGATTCTCTCCCATCAAAGGCTTCTAACGTCATAGGGGACTGGCTCAAAGTCGGAGACCCGATCGCTTTCCAACAAGCAATAGACATGATGCAAGTTGACGCGCCCTCATCAATAACCATACGATGGATCGTTTTTGAATTGATGATGACTTGGATGAGAAAGGAGATCTGATGAGGCAGCCTTGGGACATGGCTCTCGAGATCAAAGGTGATCAAATCCGAATCTGCCGGGTCGATGCCACCGATGGCCGATAGTAGGGACTTCCTCTGAGGGGGGTAGCTCTGGAGAACCTCTAAGGCGGACATAGCCGATGGAGCCTGCGATAAGTCCTCAACTATGCTATAGTGCTGGGCGGCATGAGCATTTGGGTTGTAAGATGATCTCCTGAGTACTCCTTTGGGAGGGGGTCGGATGGTCATCTCAGTACTTGGTCTCTCGATATGGAGCGGACCAGAGCTAGGCGAAGGAGCGCTTGAGGGGACCTAAGGCTCCTTCCCGGCGCACGACAGATACTCCTTTGTTCTAGTCGTTACATGAACGGGAATGGATCCAGCCATGAAGACTTGGGAACCAAAGGGAGAAGAAGACGAAGATGGATCAGCCACCATTTGAGTCTATTGAGAGGGGAAAGGTTCTTTCAGAACCGCAGGAATCCCAGGGGCACCTTTCAACAAACGATTAACCTCGGACCGCCTTGGGCAGTCTTTGGTGTAGTGATCCTCATCAAAAATGAGACAAGGATACTTGGGTTTGCGCTTAGCTCCATCCTCGGATGGAGGTTTGGAGGAATCCTGTTTAGGTTGCTCAGACTTATTCTTTGCTTTCCCCTTTTTCTTTCCTTTTGAGGCCTTATTCGTCGTGGTGGACTGGACGACGTTAACCTCGGAAGTACTTCCAGAATTAGGACCACCCTAAGAAGTGTTTTCGCTAGAAGCATTCGATTTTGGCTTCCCAGGGTTTGAGGATGATTTTTTCGACGACAGATTCACAGAGCCAATGAATCCATCAGCAGATGGTTTTGGTGGAGCTTTGGATGTACTGTGTCTCGGGGCATCAGGAAAATACTCATACAAAGTACCTGACTAAGAGTAAACTAGGTCAAGGTACTGAGCCCGCGAGATAGCTTGCTCTTCAGTCACGCAAGCTCCCATGGCAATGTCCCGGGCGATCTTAGGGACAAAGGAAGTTGTGAACCAATCAGTGAGGAGTTGATCCAGAATCCAAAACTTGATCAACCGACATCGCCTTCTCCATTCATGTATATGATCCGAGATGTGCGTAGCCGTGTCTTGCTTGAGAGACGTAAGGAGATGGGTCCCTGTCTCGTACCGAATGGGTAACTAAAAATGAGTGAGGAATGCCATTGCCAATGAATTGAAATATTGAAAAGACGCATAGGTCAATTCAATGTACCATTTAGCAGCGGAGCCGGTGAGAGTCCTTTGGAACAGGCGGAGCCGAACTGAATCGTCAAGCCATGAATTGGACGAACACCAGAGGTGATAAGTCATTACATGGGCTTGAGGATCCTCTCCAGCTTTGCCGTCGAATTTGGGACAATCGCCAGGTATCTTAGTTGGAACTGGTGGCCATTGTGGATTATGCAAAATAGGACCATTAGTTAACTTCGACACATCGGGAAGTTCCAATGTTGCTAGAAATGGTAGCGGCGGGTTGAAGGACATCTGCGGATATGAGGTAGGGCCAGAGTTCCATCCAGTTGCCGGTTGCCCCCATTGACTTTGTCCGGATGGACCAGGTCGAAAAGGACCTTATCCATAGGAATTCTGTCCATAGGGGTTATATCCGTAACTGGATGGTTGATTCTGGTTCTGCCCCCCAACACCCATTGGTTACCATACTGATCGGCAGGAGCAACATTGGGTTGCTGATAATTTTGATAAGGGGTGGCGTGCGGCTGTTGATAATTTTGATACAGCGCAAACTGGTTTTGCCCCTGGGGTTGCTGATATCCATACGGTTGCTGGGCTCCATATTGAGCCTGGGAACCAGGTTGCGTTTGATAAGAAGGTTGGGATTGATACCCACCTTGCGACTGGAGACCAGTTTGATTCTGGGGCTGGTAACCAGGTTGAGCTTGAGAAGCAGGAACCATCTGCATGCCCAGTTGAGCAGGCCCAGAGAGATATCCTTGGGAAGACTGAGGTCGGGCCATCTGGTCGGAAGGTTGTCCTGGTTGGATCTGAGACGAACCTACTTGCCGAGAAGGTTGAGCTTGTTGGGTGTTTGTTTGTCCTTGCGCAACCGAAGGTTGTCCTTGCAGACCAGATGGTTGACTAGGCTGAGCAGTGGGCTGGCCTTGCTGCATGTAAGGCTGGTCACCTTGCTCATAAGGGTAGCCTTGCTGGTTTCCGGGTTGTCCTTGCTGCGCGTAAGGTTGTCTCGGATTCCCGTAGGGTTGACTTGAAGGGTATCCCTGCTGGACTCGAGGTTGTCCTTGTTGAGCATAAGGTTGTCCCGGGTTTCCAGAAGGTTGCCCAAGATATGTAAAAGACAGACCACCAGAGGCCGAAGGTTGTCCCTGGGAGGGTTGTCCTTGCGAGCCTCCAGGTTTCCCTAGATAGGTTTGGCCATAATACTGCTGCCCATAATTAGGCTACGTGTAGGATGGTTGACCCTGGTATGATGATCCTTGGGACGGCTGCCCTTGACCCGGACGGAACTGGCCACCACCATAACCGGTGGTACCCCAAGTGACATTCAACGAAATTGAAGACTCAACCGCGGGTTGAGTTGGCAAGGAGGTATACAAATGATGACCTATAGGGTCATAATAGGGGCCTTGCGCGCCTGGATTTTGGACAGCATGCAAGTACTGAGAATATGCCCCCCTGCTGAAATGACATCAGAAGAAGGCGGGGCACTGCTTGCAGGGTGAACAACTCTGGCAGCATGTGCCGATTGAACACTACGTACCGGACCAAGGGATGGGCCGACAACAATAGTTGCGACGGAGGATGCTGTAACGACACTAGCAACCGGAGTCGACGATGCAACACAAACGATCAGATCAGTGATAACTGACGTGACAGCGGTATGGTGAACTTGGGAAACAAAAGGTCCCGTAGTGGGAACGATGTTATTATCCCACATAGAAGAGGAACTCCCAGAGCCCATGGCATCCCTTAGAGATCTATAACGCGCAGGCACTGTAATACCGAGAGGTGTAATAGTGTAGGGCGTAGACATGACCGGGGATGTGGCCGGGATAGGAGTCTCAATACTTGACATAACAGGTGTTCCACTCGATACAGGAGATGTGTCTTCCATATCAGAAGAAGCCATTGGGGTCGAAACACCAGTAGGAGTAGAGGGAAAATCCTCTTCGGAGGGCTCCCAAATAGGGTTCCAAAACAAATCGTAAAGTTTGTCCTCTGGAGCACGAGAGTTCAACGGTTGGACACTTGGAATAACAGGAAAAGTGTCACCACAAACCGGTGTCTCAGGAGCAGCAGAAGAAGGAGTCTCTTGGTCACTCAGGACGGGAGACAAGATCGATGGATCCGCTAGGATGATCGAATCAAACAAAAATCCTAGACAAGCTAACGATAAAAGACCCTATTCGAAACTAATGCAAACAAGATCTAACAAGGTAAATGTAATCGTGGTCGAATAAATTTTTAAGACATTAGGACACAACTTGACCTTTTCATGTTTTAAGAGTCGGGAAAAGGACAAAAGATGACTCTAGTCGCCTTCGAATATTTAGTGAGCCCGAAGTGACAAATGCTCAAGAGATCCTTTTCTTTTAAGGAGTTCGAAAAGGATCAAAAAGTGACTGCTCTGGAGAAACTAGGCAAGGGGTTTACCAGACAATCCGTAAAACTGCATATACACCTTAGCAATTATATGAAAGCCAAGGACTTTCCGTACGGCAGTCAATCTTCCCGAATGCTGTGTTCGGTGCATCACGGGCTGTAAGGTGACAGACACGGCTTCTTGTGGATCAAGGATGATAACCTAGTGGAGTCTCCCCATATATATGCGATGGTACATGGGAGCACAAGTCCGTACTAGACCACAGTTGAATCACACAAGGAGGAATCACCCAACCTTAATGTGAGAACAAAAGTGACTAGGTTTAACGACGCTGGAGCACGTCTCTAGCCTAGACCTTTAGAATGTGAGCATTATGTTCCAATGCGTTTTTAAGTTCATTCGATTTATTTTAAAGTTGATCTTGAGTTACGTTTCGGTTTTCAGGTCCTACCGTATGTAATTTCTCAAAATCCCTAAATGCACTCTATATGCCAAAATATGTCATTCCGTTCGATGAATGCTAATTACAAGAGGGTAAGAGGGCTTTCACACAAACGAAATGATCACAAAACAACAAATAGCTTCCCTAATGCAACTAATGGAAATCACTAAACTTTTCTTTGAGATCACTAATCATTAATGAAAATGAAAAGCTTCTAATTCTCATTAAGTTAACACAAAGAAAAAGAGATTTTCGTTTTTGTTGATGGCAAAGTGCATTAAACAAACTTTGAGAAATGATAACAGACAAATGTGGAAAAAACCAGTTGACCCCAAACAACTGTGATCCATGCCTGGGTAGTGAAAAGAAATCGAAACAATGTCAAGATTGGTTCAACAACGATCACTTAAACAACCAAGCAAAAGCAAGCAAAGAGGAAGGCTCAATCAAACCAATAACAAGCAGTAAACGAACCTTTCCAAACGAGTAACCAAGCAAAGCTGATCCAACAAACTTGGAACAATAAAACTAGGTCACAAAGAAAAAAGCATGATTCGCTTTAGCAAGGCTCACAAGAAAGTGCTTCAATCTTTAGACAATGAAAATCAAGTCATAAATCAAGTGAAAACAGCAGGGGATAGCAAGACCAACAGGCTCAGGAGGTAGAATTGAAGAAATTCAATCCTACAGGAATCAGCGCGGGTGGAACACAACAATAGTGCGCTGATAAGAGACTACGCGTAGCAACAATGTGATGTCAGCGTGACTATTTTATAATAAACCACGATGAAGCTAAAAAACGACCACAATCAAGCCAAAGACTCCCAAACCAAGGCAATCACTCTTTAAACAATCAAGGGCACTTCCCAGACCGAACCAGGAAACCCAAAAAACAGAGAACTAATCCCCAAACTTTGAAAAGAGAGCATCCAACTCAAGGAAAAAATGAACAAGAACAGGACAAAAGCTAGCTCCAAGTTGTTCAGTTCATAAACCAAACCAGAGATCGACTGAAGTGGCTTTGATCTACTTCGCTAATGCAGAGCAATAGCGTTTCGAAGGCTATCTGGCCGTGCTTCGGGCTCCGTTTAAAGTTTGCAAATCAAACAACAAGGTAAAACTCCCCAGTGGAGTCGCCAAATTGTTGTGTAGGTAAATCCCCTCTGCGGACAAAGGCGATCCCACTAGCCTAACTGAGGTCTAGCAACAATCAAACAACGCTAACACGCAGGTTCCTAATTGCAAAATAAAGGCCAAGACGAGAGCCTACCTCGAATCCAACGCTTATATTCGTAGAAGGGTCGTCACTTCCATTCTTTCGCTTCAGTTGGTTGCAATCCTCACGATCTCCGTGAATGGGCACCTGCACAAGCAAAGAACAAGACAAACACAAGCATAAAATCTGGGAAATGCAACTATGTATCAGTCAGAAAGGATACAACTCAAACATCGTAATAAAGACACATGAGTGGAACCATAATGATAGTCGTATATTATTATTGATAAAACAAAAGAGAATACAACCAAGTTCTGACATCAGATCCTCCTTTGGTTGGGTCCAGCCAACAAGTCCCTCAAGCATTCACCCTTGAAGGTAGATATCCCAAGACAAAACTCTCTCTCACACAAGTTTACACAAGATGGAAACACTTCACAACCTTCCTTAAGCACTCTAGCAATTCCACACTTGTCACACCAGCTGCCTATCAAGCTCACACTATCAGCAACACTTTAAACACAATCAATTCCAAACTAGCAGCTCATGGCAATGGTGGAGGCTTAAATAGGAGAAGGAGTCTCCATGAATGGTGGGAGGATGAGCTTATCTCCAAGGAAGGTGGCTCAAATGACGAAACTGACATGCCAGAGAAGGGAGGATGACATTTACAAGGCCAACAACCAGGTCTGGAGTCATCTAGAAGGCCCGCTATTAGAACAAACTCGCCCAAACTGGATCATCGCGGGCAGATAACGGCACTGGAGCGCTGACATCGTTTCTGAATAACCAAGCAAGTTATATCAGCGCGATTAGATACAAGTAACAGACACGCTATCACATGAAATTCGACCAGCGCGGTAATCACGTGTGCTTCCACGCTGGCAGCGCATGAGGTCTGTTTTGGAGCGCTCATCAACACGTTTATTTTTACAACAGTCGTGATGATAGAAGAACTTTGGCAAAGTGGGTCATTTGGCAACATTAGAGAGCATGAGCATGATTAATTGGGTCCCATGACACAGCAGGAAGATTGACAGGGAGGCAGTGACAAATTACTGTGTAACAAGGGCATGGAAAAAGAGGATAGATCTCATCCTTGAAAAGAACAAAGTTTTGGATATTGTTCTAGGAAAAGTCAAGAAGCCTACAAATGAAGCAGAGAAAGCAAAGTTCAGAGAAACTTAAATCTCTGCCATGAACATAATAGTGGATGGAGTAAATGACAAATTAATTCCATATATTTCCAACATAGATTTCGCTTAAGAAATGTATGAGGCTCTCTCCAAATTATTCACAATCAAGAACATTGGTCAAGTAACAAGCCTCAAAAATGAAATAAGAATTGTTAAGATGAAAAATGATGATACCATTTCATCATATTTTGTAAGGATCACCAGAATAAGAGATTAACTCCAAACAATAGATGAAATCATATAAGAAAAATATCTCATAATTACTGTCCTTCTAGGAATACCAAAATCTTGGAGTGCTTTTGCATCAAGAATCAACATTTGGAAGGATACTCCAACATTTGAACAAATGTGGAATGCATGCAATCAAGAAAAAGCCAAAATATCATTAGTAAACAACAAAAAGGAGTATTACGAAGGAAACACCTCGAATGCATATTCTGCTCATTACAAGAAGAAGGGAACCTTCAAGAAGTTCAAAGGATCAAAGAAGAAAGTTGACCTATCAAAGATTGAATGCTACAATCGTCATAGGATGGGTTATTATAGAAGTCATTTTCCTAAGAATCCAAGGAATAAGAAGATAGAAAGAGAACATGTGAATATTTCTGATGAAGCTCCACCGAAGAAGAACAAGACAAAATAATATGAAGTCAAAGACTTATTTTCTAGAGACTCTTAAGGATACTATCCCTTACATATCCTTTTATATTTAGTTTTGCATTGTTTTCCTTTATGTTTTGATTTCTAGAGTTTGTAGGTCTAACATGTCATGTTTGAACATTTTTGAATTATTTTGATAAGTTGTAGGTATCCCTATGAAATATTGGATTAACAGGAAGCCTTCACTATTTTACAAAAGATAAGTATTTTATTTATTTATTTCATCTATTCATGTTTGGTTTCCTCCTCACATCGAGATTTGTTTGTATTATATGCTAATAACCTTTCTTTTAATATTTTCCTTGGTTAGGAAAGCTTGTTGAATATTCAAATGTTATGGAGGAGACTTGAAGCATGGAAGAAGTTTTGTTGCAAAGGAATCCCTTCAAGAATTGATGTCCTACAAGGTTTGGTAAGCTTTTTAAAAAAATTATCTTCATATAAAAGGCAAAACCATTCTTCTTTTGAAATTTGCTTTACATTACTAACATTGTTATGTCTAGGGTTTTGAATCACAAATATTCTTGTGAGGGTGGTTAATCATTAGATTGATTCTACCCTCATTATATTATCATTCTCGTGGAACCCTAAAAATGTTCACTATAAAACCCTAACCTAAGGGTATGTCAATATTGATTAAGAAACCCTAGTCTACTTAGATTTGTTAAAGAAGTCTAGACATCTTATTCTACTGATGTTTAGGGTTTTGGAATTGTTATGATGAAAACCCTAGTCCTTTAGAATTTGTTGTCAATGTCTATGTTATGTATTGAAATCCTAGAACTTTAGGGTTTTGTAAATTAGCATTTATAAGCAAGACCCTTGTATTAGCTAAAATGAAGTCCTAAGATCGAAACCCTAGTATGAATGAAGTTGTTGTATATCCAAATTTTATGTATAGATGTTTGGGTCCTGGGTTTACCTAGTACACATGATTATTGATATGAGATGCTAGTGTATGAAATCGTAGATGTATATATGCGAGTATGCTAACCTAATTGTTGATACTCATGTCTTAGTTTGCAAAAATCTAGGATCTATAGAAGATTAACATTCTAGTATATGATGATATTGTTTTCGATATAATCTAGGGTTTGCTACAAACCCTAGTAGAATTCTGACAGACAAAAACAAATTTATGAAACCTTAGATCCATATTTGATTGAACAGCTGACATCTAAGGATTTGTGTCTCAAAGATTAATTATAGGGTTTGAAATAAACCATATTAGAGTTTGTAATGTATTTCTAAAGGTAATATTGAGGCCCTAGATATAATGTGACTGGTATCTTTAAGTATTGATGATGTAGTCTAGGGTTTGTGACAAAACTCTAGGAAGAGCTTGAAATCTAGTATGTGTCTCTTATGAACATATCTAAGATTAGGTGTTTGATGATTAAAGTTTGAATGATTTAATGCTTCCATTATAAAGAGATGATTTTCGGTATAGTTAACTTCATGCTTATATATATATGTGTGTGTGTGTGTGTGTGTGTGTGTGTGTGTATTTGGTTGTACTTTCTATTAAAATTTTACAAGTACTTATTCTTCAAGATGTTGGATATATTCATAATTGAAAAATAATGATGAGCATGATGAAGTAAGCTATAAGGATGATGATGATCAATATAACCTTGATGAATTCGTGAAAGGTTGAAGCTTCTCCGATGTTATAAAAGAAGAAAATTGATGATCACCCTATGTTAAGAGTGAGCATGGTTAGAAGAAAAGAGTACAACTCCCCAGTTGAGAGGGAGGGCATATTATGATATTCATGATGGATAACTTGTAGAAGAAATAAAAGAATAAATAGATCTATAATGTATTGAGAATGTCTTGGTGCTATTGAAGAAATGAAAGAAGAATTTTTTTTGATAATTTGTATATAAAAAAGTGGCATTAAGATGATTGAGGACCCTGAAGGTTTGTGTTTAATTATATGTATATTTGAAAGTTTATTGTTGATTGAGGTTGCGTTTTAATAGGTAAATATCTCCATAAAAGAAAGATGAACACTTGGGAATCATGCTTGGACAAATGCATATATCTAGTTTATTAGGGAGAGATGAAGCATCTAATGACGGATGCTTGGGAGTACATTTGGCCGACGTATGTGTTGATGTCTAGATCTTGAAGAGGGAGGATAGAATTGTTCATGGAGGTCCGACCTTAGATACTCACCTAGATCCCTGGGATGATGGTCAGTAATTAAGCTTGATGGTACCTAGATTGGCTAAAAGCTTAATTCCATCTTAGTCCAACTTGAATAGAATACTCTGGTTAGGTATCTAGTCCACAACACTGAGTGTGTTATAATTCGTCGTAGTACATTTTGAGATATTCCATGTACCTCCTTATATATGTGTAATTATGAATACCTCCCTAGTTAAGAGGGAGTGTCGAAGAATGTAACTAGTGTCAATCTTCATAATTATATTTGAATCATGATGTAATGTAACTATCAAAAGAAAGAAACCATTTTTTTATTATTATTATAGAGAAATTGACTTATTAAAGCATGGGTTTCATGGTTGGGTCAATTATTTATAGGTCATATCCTCCATTTCAGGATTCTAAGGTTTATGTCAAGTGTCCTTGTCCATGTCATAATGTAAAAGACCCTTCTTGGGATTCTCTTCTTAAGAAAGATAATTATTTTATTATATTTTATGTCTTCTAGGCCTCCTCCACCAAGTTAGCCTTAAAGAAGGACAAGTTGGCCTAACTGAGGGGAAAATATTCCTATATAAAGGCAAGTCAAAATTTCAGAAGTACAGGCAGACCGAAAACTGCAGGCAAGCCAAAAAATTTCAAAAATGCAGGCGGGTCCAGAATTTTGAAGAAGTTGGGGCTAAAATTTATGGGTTGTTGTTGGGATATAGTTGTTGAACAAAAGGACAATATTGAAAGTTGTTTTATCATCTTGGAAGGTTGACTTGGTAGAGGAGGAAGTTCTGTTGGTCTAAGGTCTTGGTCTATCTCAATTTGAATCTATTAAAGGAATATTTTTTGACTGGGTTTTCCCCTATTTAGGGGTATTAGCCTTGGCTTAGTGTCCACATCTTGTGTCAATGATATTCATGTTTTTTTTCTAGATAATTGCTTGATGAGAAGAATATAAAGGAAAAACATAAATAAGTTAATAAGAACATAATAATATCACAAGTAATTATCGACATAAGAAAATCTTTCTGCCTTTCTGATTTTCTAACATAATCGTCTTGGGTGAGATGTCTGACTTATGAAAGGTAAGGATCACACACCCCCAATATCTCTCTCAACCCATTGGCCAGACGAGGAGCAACAATCCCAACAACCCCGAGTTGTGGGTATTATTCCAACTGGGGTATGCTATGCATCGAATAAGATAGGGTAGCAACATCTTCCACCCTATGGGTAACAAATAGGGGTGATACCCTTTTCATATAGATATCTCAACACCAAGAACCCTCCATCTCAATTCCACACCCTGAAAGCTTAGACAAGGGGGAAGATCTGACTCAGTGTCCTCGATAAGACTTGCTTTCTATAGATCAGAAACATATCAATGTGCTCATATCCATTACTTGCTTGCTAAAAATTTCAATCATAATACCTCATACATTACCTAGAGCTACAATCCTTTTTTTTCATGTTCATGCAGGACATCAAATCAAATCTTCTATTAGAACAAATACATGACATAAAAGGATACCTTATTCATCATCCCTCTCATGGAGGTATCAATCACAATCCTAAGCTTGTGTCATATAGCAACACCATCTCAATGCATGAATATATCTCAGTCTCATCAATATACGAGATTTTCTGCCAATTAGATCCCACTCTTTATGTTACAATGTATCATTTTCATATCCATAATCGGCTTAAACAACTCTCCAAAGATCTTCCTAAACCAAACTGCCCCTTAGCTATCCATGCTAGTAATAATGTGCTCAACCTCGGTTGTGCTTAAAGTTACAAACTTCTAATTCCAGCTCATAAAATTTTTATGCTAGATCCAAAGCTAAAACGATACCTAAATGTGTTGTTTCTGTCATTATTCGTGCATCCATGCAGTCGTACATCTCTTGTAGTATATCTCGGACCAATATTGATCGTCCCATGCTATTATCTCGAAGTGTGCTTGGCGACAACCTAATGTGTATAAAGCAACTCAATCATGAATTGACTCAATTTTTTCTCAATTTGTTCACAAGGAACATCAATGCCTTAATTAATTTTCAATTTTCAAGTCAGGTTTAGCAATATCTTTCGCATAAATTCTTAAAATTCAATCGGAGTGTCCAAGGATTTTCATTTCCACTTTCCAAAAGCTCTTCAATAGCTTCACAATATATATTTTATTTTACAAACTTTAGAAAGTAATTCATCATGCCAAGATTCCTCATTTGAAATTTCAGAGGCCAACTTCCTCTTACTTTGATCATCATAGGCGCATTACCTGTCAAGAATAGACCATTAGCATATAAAAGAAAAATCATGGGCATACCTTGGACCAATTTGAAGTAGATGTTCTGATCAACACATATTTTTGGCTTCACCAGATAACTGTCAATGTGAACATACCCGACTGAAGAATCTTGCTTCAAACCATATAGTATTGTCTACAAACATTATAATAATCAAATCAATATATGCATCCTCACAAAAATCAATATTGTGCAATCAAATCAAATAAGTCTATTTATCAAGCCTTAAATGCCAGATCAAACTAATATCAAAGCCATTAAAAGTTCTTTCCAACATCACTTTCAAACTCTTTGGATTAGGTGTTAGGTAGAGCTCACACTCAAGTACCAAGTTACAAACTTATCTATTGTCATGTGAACAATTGTTATTTACCAAGCAATATCAAGCCATCCTCATGTTCATAATATAAATCATTACTAGATGAAAATGCATACACCAAGGATAAGTCATATAAGTTTCATCCATTCATTGTGAGATCTTTGGATATTGAATTACAACTGTTTATACTTCAATTAATGTGCCAAATTCCAAAGGTGCCAATACATAATCAATTTTGAATGTTGAGAGTCACTTAGCCCACCAAGTCAAATAAGTGATATCATCATCATATCAAGGCAAATTTCCATTGAGTAACAAATCTTGATCAAAACTCTAACTTGTTATTACTATGAATTCAATCAATCCATAAGCCAAACAATATGTATTAATGACCAAGCATCATGTCAAAGTTCTAAGGCAACATCAGTTATCCAAACCAATATTGCTCATCTATATCAAGTCAAGCCAATAAGCTAAATCTTGTCAAGTCCTTGCAACTATTAATAAATACTAGCTTAAATGATCAAGTCAAGGCAAACAATATATTGATATGCATATTTTAGTCTCCTGTAAACAAAATTAGTCAAGGCATTCACATTTTCTATTATATGTCAAACATCATATAGATCTTAAAAACTTCCCTGCTCATATAACTCTCCATCATCCACTCCATGTTTGTAGGTTTTTCATATTCCTAGTGCACTCCTGGCCTTGTGCACAATATTTTAGTTTTTGTATCCTACAGGCTCAACCACACCCATATGCCTTCTTCTATGCAGTTGAGAGGCTTATAACCACACCCTTAAGCCTTTCTCACAGTGGTTGAGGCTTGGACTAGGAGAAACCTTCTTTTCTCAGTTCAAAACTTACCAAAACCTTTTTCCACAACATCAGATGTTTATTCATAACCAGAGTTATTCCTTCTACAAACAAGTGTCTTCTTTTCAAATAATAATAGGTGTTAATTTCATGAAAATTTTCTCCCTCTGAATGGGAAGCCACTTCAGTCATCAGCATTCAAAACATCAACCTATCTATCACAATGTTGTCATGCATCAACAACTTTATCAGGTTATGAAGTCAAACACTATCAGGTTATATAGCTTCATTATCACATATGAACATGGCCTCAAATATTCATCAAAGATTAGTGTCATATAATTAGGGTAGCTGACAAATTTATCTTTATACTACAAAAATCATAATGACAACTTCACTTCTTTATCAAGTCAGGGCATCCATTCATATTTTATAAGCTTATAAAAAACTAAACAAGGTCAACAAGAAGATCATGAGCATAAATCTTATTGTTACACTTTTACATCAAGGTTACCATTCTTATCACAAGCATTAATAGTATCAAATTACAATATATCAAAATCAGTGCATCTAGGAAATTCATCATGTCTAAGATACTTTCCAAATTTCAAGTGCACCAATATATCACATGCACTAGAGATCAAGCTTACTTTCATATGCATGCATGAGTCATTTATGAATGTGATTTTCTTGTCATACCTTAGGGCTTAACTAGCCATACAACATTGCAACTTAATCACAACATTGAAACAATACCCTATACATACCTTGAAGTATTCATATACATGTGCAAATTGTAGCTCTTACTTGCATATCGTAATTTCCAGATGCTACTTTGAAACCTTTTCATTAGGTACTTTGTTTTGTACTAACTCTCTTTTCCTGCACCTTAGACAATCCTCAAGAAGGATATTATTATCACATTTTATCTAGAAGTATTCGTATACTCAAATAGGTAGGAATAATAAGCAATAATCAAAACAATAATTCAAAATAAGAATAATGTAAAAAAGACATAACATAAATATGAAACATACTTATCTTTAATGAGAAGTGATTATCTCCCTCTTGAACCAGCCTTCAAGAGTTAATATTGTCCATTATCCATGTAACAATGTTTCCTTTAATGATTCCATCGACCTCATCGACAATCAGGCCTAATTGAGCTATCCCATCTAGGGTTACACTTAAATATGTCACAAGCATTAGAGTAATTTCTCATTGATCGTACGAAGGTTCTAAAACTGCAAAACTCAAGCCTTTATCTTATCCCAAGATTTATTCTAGCCCTAACCTCGTGATATCAATCTCACCATAATAACCAGATTGCCTAGGGTTTCCTTCAAACCCCAATATTATTTTATGTCTCCTCCATCTTCTCTTGCTATCATAAAATGGTATCTTAACAGGAGTGGTCTCAATGGGTTTTCTTTAGCCCAACTTTGATACCGTGTTAATTTTCTTTTTTGGGGCTTTATTGTTATTTACTTTAGATAATTGAATTTCATCATTTACACATTGACTTCACCCCACAACATCATAACATTATTTAGTTTTACAACATTATTCAACAACATATGCAATTATATAGGCAAAAAAACATCATCATCAATGTAGTGGAACATAAAATAACAATATAAGAAAATCATTCACACATAGAGACACTAGGATTGGTCGGAGACTAGGGTGAAACCCACTAAGGGGGAAACCTTTTCAAATTCTTCTTGTTACTAAATTGTTATAAAATGTTCAATAAAGAGAGAGTACAATGATCCATATCTTCAACCACAAAACTATCTAGAAAAATAAAATAATCAACATCAAAGAGATGAACCCAACAATGCTAATAATCAAAACCCTGATTGAGAAGCCTGTGGTCAACTGTCAATATTTGTGGTCAACTGTAAAAATCAAACCCCAGATTCCAGCCGCATGAAGAGAGTGGACGTGTGTGTGATTGAAACCCTCCAACTACACTCATGAGCCTACATGCTGATGTTTTTGATCGAAAATACCCTATATTATGTTTATAGCTGGGAACCAAAAACCCTAATCACATGTGTGAAGCTCAGACCCTACAATTTTAGACTTGTATGAACCAATCTCTACAAACTACCTCAGACTCCTATGATCCAAACCAAAGAAAGAATAATTAATGATTATGATGATAGTGTCCAAATGAGGTTGAGGTCACCTGCATTTATAGGCTTTCAAGGGTGTCTAATTTCTCTTTAGGGACGACCTATCCTTTTGTGCACATGTGGGCTTCACTTCAAAAATACACTTTCCCTTATCCAAATATAGTGCTTCAAATATCAAAATTTGTCCTCTTGAAAAGTTCAATCTAATCCCATGATTGGAAATTTTCACTTAGCTTCCAAATTAACACATGCATGTTCCACCACTTAAGAGAAGATAAATTCCCTCGATCTTTAATTGCATGATTGGTCCCAAATGCACCAATGGCAAGGATATAGTTGCTCAATTTTTTTCATATGATGTGACAATCCTCATAAAGTACTAATTGATCTGATGCTCTCATATAACCAACTAAAAGCTCTAGATATTGGTGTGGTTTTCTCTTGTGCCCCCCCCCACCACGTGTTGGTTTTGAAATCCATGATGCATGATAGTATTTAGGTATAAGAACATATGTTAAGTCATGCAATGGAATGTTTAGCACTTCCCATCATTTTCCACCTTTCCACAGATATAATTGTACAAGGTGATATCTCTAGGCTCAATAACGTATTTAATTTTCCCCAACATACTATCATCTACTCATATACCTCCCCAATTATTAGCATATCTAAATCTGCAAACTTGATCATGTAAAAAATTGGCTTGGTGAATTGCAAAACATATTAAACCTATGACCAAATACAATTGTCAAGAACAATGTTCTTCACTGAATTAGCAACGTCTCCATCAGTTCTCATATCATCCCATGAATCACACATCACCATAGCACTTAAAGTTGGTCTTACCTTCACTAGGTGCCTAAAGGTGAGGTAATAACTTACAAATCTAGTTTTGAAAGCTTAAGCAACTACAACTTGGAATAAGTGCCACAAAGTAGTTGAATCTTGTATGACCTATGAAATATTTAATTAGTTGATTTCCTCTCTTGTATAGATGATTAATCCATCCACACTCTTTATGATTCACAATATTATGCATCAAAAGGTTCAATGTGTGTACGAAGCACCTAGACCAAAAGATGTATGGATATGCTCAATGATTCTTCTTGCTCCCTTACAATTTGTTGCATTATCAATAATCAATTGAACCACATTATTATGACCAACATCATTAAGTGTCTTCAATAGGATATATTTGGTGTTTTAAGAAGATGAAGTGATGGAGGAGGAGTTGTGAATTGCAAGAAACATTGCACTGCTAGCAGAAACACCAATAACATTTATCAAATGTTGGTTTCTAGAATTTGTCTAATTATATGATATAAAAAATACCCCATAATCTTTCCACTCATATGTAAATCGTGTTAAATCTCTATGATTTTTTTCTTTTTCTCTATCTAATAAAAAAGTTCTAGCTTTCTCATAATTGGGGCTCTTGTATCCTTTTTGGGCTTCATTGATGTCCTCAACCAAATCATGTTAGTAGCGAGAGAAAAGCACATTGAATTGTATACCACAGGCACAAATAAATCAAGCCAATTATGCATCCACATCATCCCTCCCACCAATATTCAAGAAACTTTCTATTTTTGTTCTAGATTTATAGGTTCTAGAAGTACCAAGAGGAGATGAGGTGTGGCCACCAAATTTAGAGGTTGCACTTGTATTAGACTAAATTTTTTTGTTTCTTACCTTTCTTTTGTGCAACCTCCTTTATTTGGATGTAATTTTTCCTTTATTCCATTGATACATTAAGGAAAATTGAGATCCGTATGGCACCATTTTTTTCATTATTTTCCATTACCCTAGAAACATTCCTCCTCATAGAAGCATATGAACCACTACAAGATTTTCCTCCATGACAACCATGAGGGCATAAAAACTTGAAGGTTCCACCACCTCTCTCGCCCTCAAGTTTTGTTAAAAAAATCCACAAGGGTCTCAATGTATATTTTACCCCTCACATTTCAGTTCCCTCTTCATCCCCTTCTTCTTCAAAACATTCCTCCTTATCATAAATTGGGTCACTATGAGTGTGACCACTATCCTCTTCTTCCATTTCTTCCCTTCTATGACTAGCCCCCAACAACACCTTGAAAAACAAGTGGAATGATAATCTAAAGGAAAAACATTTTAGATGCACAACCTCCAATAAAATGAGAAATGAGAAATAATGAGAAAGTGTAGGAAAGGAGGAAAGAAAATGCAAACAAGAATGACAAGAAAATGAGGGAGTTAATGGGGGTTTGCAATGACCTCTTTAGCTCTTGAGAAGTTGAGAATTTGAGGTAGATGACATCCCTACTTCACTCCTCCAAGATAATATTCCTTCACTCATCCTCCTTCACTCCTCCAATATCATACTCCTTCACTCCACCAAATCTCTCCTTTGCTATATCCTCAAACCTCTCACAAATTTGATCTCAAAATATTGTTATCTCCTCTCTTCTACAAGGTATCTTCCTCTCTTCCCAAAGCTCAATCCAAATATGCAAGAATAAGGAAAAGAGAGGGGGAAGAGGCCTTTTAGCATTATCCTCCCTTTCCCCTAACTCTTCCTAGGTCCCACTTAAACCATAGGTTAATAAAAATAAAAATAAAAATAAAGTCACTAGCGGAACTGTGTGGGTGGGTTTTGGAACTGCTTAAGAACCACAATGGAACCATGGTTCGGGCTTGTCGAACCACAAACAAAATCATCTTGGTTCCAAAATTCCAAGAAGCATTTTTTTAAGGGGGAACTGTGGTTCCAAAGTTTTGGTTCATAATTCTGGCAATGATTCACCCACGAATTTGCATGTGATGCAGTTTTGGGCCATACATGGGTATATATTTCAATTAAAATCCACACACATTGTTATAAGGTCTAGTGATATGAATTTATAATTTATGTATGACTCTTAAAGACATCACATTAGAAGAAGAACCTGAATCAAGCACACAATTATGTAGAATGAGGTCATTTATCATTAAGGATAGTAAAAATGGCTCATGCCCTCAATTCCTTTTATCAATATAGGTGTTTTGTAAAATTACTGGAGGATCCACAAGCTCTTTTTGTAAAATCCCTTTTTCATTGCACCTCGTGTATTTGAATATGATTATGTAAATCTTGAACATATTTAAATTATGCAAAAATAATTTGATGATTGGTTGAAGGAAGGGACATACAGATCCAAATTTTAGAGGAGAAGGCCTATGGAAGGTGGTTCATGCCTGATGTGAGGAATAGGAAGACTGGGAAAACTACACCACCCATACTATCTTCTTTCATTTTGGAATGTGAATGAGAGAGGGTGATAGCCTCGAGGGAGAAAAAATATGATCAGACAAAGAGATGATAAAGACATAGTAGTCAAAGTGTGCGGGGAAGCACATAATTATTGGTGCAAAAAATTTTCATGTAGAGAGCATGCAAAGCACTAGCATAACAAGGGAGATCTAGGAAAAGAAACTATAGATGAACTCTATAAAAATTTACCAGTGAGAAGGTAGAAGGCACAAAGTTGGGTGCAACTAAACCCTATGCTCTATGAATCGAGAAAACATTCCTTGTGACCATGTAAAGGCCACTATACCATGTGTTTAAGCCTAAAGTATTAGTTGAAAATCAATGGAAGAATTAGATAATTGTGGTGCTTGTCATGAGGCTGAAAAAACACCTAGATAATGGATTGCAAATCGTTGTAGTGCTTTCCATAAATAGGCGGATGATAAACCACCAAAAGGATTTTATTTCACCTCCTGGAATTGAGATATAACCTATTTTATCTTGGGAAAATCCATTTGTTTTAACCCATAGAGCAGGTGAGTCATTATGGTGTTTACTAGTAGGGAGCAGTTGATAGACCACCTAGACAATGGGCTCCTTGTCCTAGTTATGTGATTAAGCCGTGGGTGTGAATTTCCCTAAATATGCATCCCCTCATACTTTGGATCTGGCTCTTGGGTAGTTGGCTGTATGAAAGCTTTTAGTGTGTCTAACCTCTAGTTTGGTGGAGAGTTGAAGTCCCTCCTTCAATTTCTAGTCATCTTTAAACAGAAAAATAAGTGTACATTTCTTATGTGTATTATCTCGTGGACCGTGATGAATCTTGTTATGTTGTGAATGGTGCAAGATTTGTGTGTTTGTAAATGTAATTGAATACTTGCTATGAGGTTTTCCCTATGTTCATGATTAGAAAAATTCCATGTATGTGCATGAATTTTAAAGTATGCTTGGAATATGCTATTCATTATTATGTGCATGGTGAATGAACAATTATGTGTTTATATTCATTCAATTGATTCCTAGATTATGGTTATGCCTGGCTTAACAAATCGCCATGTTGGTTATTCTGTCAAAACCGATAATTTGGGTACATTGCTTATTTGTATTGCCTTATCGACCATGATGAATCTTGTTATGTTGTGAATAGTGTAATATTTTTGTGCTTGTAAATGTAACTGAATGCTTGACCTGTGATGCTCATTGTATGCCCATGATTAGAATGATGTCATGTATGTGCATGAACTTTAAAATATTCCTCGAATATGCTATTCATCATTATGTGCATGGTAAATGAAAAATTATGTGTTTATATTTAGTCAGTTGATTTCAAAATTATGGGTATACCTGGCTTAACCAATTGTTACACTAGTTATTCTATAAAAAATGAGAATTTGGGTATTAGGCATTGGTTCATGAATCTCCTTGAGACTACAAGAGGTTGGGCACGAAGAAGTCACCTCCCTACTTCACAAACCCACCCTAGATTTCTTTTTTGTTCATATATGTTATGTCACTGGGAATGACGAGAAGTGGTCGGAGAGTGTAACTTCATTGACATGTCGTTGAGGCTGAAACCAAGTGGGAATTTTTGGAACCATGCCCCATAAAAAATGTGTCATTTGTACTAACACCATAGTGATCAAGTCTGAGGAAATGGTAGGGCTGATATACTTATCCAAACATTTACCAATTCTATACCATGTGATTAATCTGTAAGACAAACTTATTATCATTATTTGACTATTGACAAGAAGTCTAAGGGCTAAGAGTGGGGTCCGGGAAGAACAAGGAGTGTTGGGAATGTTGTTTTTCACCCACCACTTGCCACCCGCCGCTAAAGTATTTGTACCCTATGATGTATCAAGATCATTAGTGGAGGCATGGATGCCTTGGTTAAAGTTCAAAAGATGAACCTTGAGTCCACCTTTACCAGTTGTCGCTTACTACCCTTCTCCCTGTTAATGTTGAATATCATGAGTGGTGATAACCTGTAGCACTATGAAATGGTCCAGATGGTAGGGGCCATCAAGTTGACTTGTCATAGCTACGTGGAGGCCACATGGGAACCATGTGGTTGGGATGCTGAGATGGCATATTCTAGTAGGCTGAAAGTGAAGTAGGGAGGTGACTTCTTAAAAAGAAAGTGACAAAATTAGTGAAATCATACCCCATGGAGTTAAGCGACATGTCCACTACCACCATCTTGAATATCTTACTTTTGGGCTCATAGGATGTCCTAATTGACATGGATTGGTTGGCATCCAATAGAACCAAAGTGGATTGTTATGACAAATCACTAGAATGCTTGAGCTATGAAGGTGAAGAAATGGTGCTTTGAGGAATAAGGAAGCCTATTTTTTTCTAATGGATTAATGTTGTAGGTAAAGAGGTGCAACAAAAAAGGGTGCACCTAGTATGTGGTTCAAGTGACCCCTGAGCTAGAGAGAAATAACGTCAAAATGGAAGCTCACCTAGTCTTAAAGAAATTCAACAATGTGTTTCCAAAGGAAAACTTGTGATTTCCACCTAGGAGAGAAATTGAATTTTCCATAGAATTTCTTCCTAGATCTATGCTAGTATCAAAAGCCCCATATTGTATGCTCACTCTAGAGTTAGGGAAGATAGAACTATATTTGAAGGAAATATTGAACCAAGGGTACATCAGGCCCAATGTGTCACTTTCGAGAGACTAAGTGTTATTCATAAAGAAAAATGGTGACACGTTGTGATTATGCATCGATTATTGACAACTGAACAAAGAAACAATTAGGAACAAGTAGTTGCTACGTAAAGTTGATGACTTGTTGGATCAACTAAGAATGGTTGTAGTGCTCTAAAAAATAGACATGAGATCTGGTTATCATCATGTCTGAATTAAGGATGAAGACAACCATAAAACAACTTTTAGGACAAGATATGGACACTATGATTTTGTGATGGTTCCATTTGGAATTACAAATGCCCTAGCCGTATTTATGTGTTTGATGAATAATTTCATAATCCTATAGATGTAAAAGTTCATATTAGTATTCGTGGATGACATCTTGGTCTACTCGAAAACTAAAGAGGAACGCAAAGAACATTTGAAAGAAGTATTACAGTTGCTGAGAGAACACAAGTTTTGTGCCAAACTTAGGAAGTATGATTTCTTCCAATAACAAGTTTAGTACTTTGGACATTCCATTTCAAGGGAAGGAGTGGTGTGGACCTCAAGAAGATTAAGGCAATCATGGAGTGGCCCACTCCCAGAAATGTCACTGGAGTGAGATATTTTTTGGGGTTGGTTCAATGTTATTGGTGATCCATTCGAGATTTCACAAATATTGGGCACCTAATCACAACAATGAAAAGAGAAGAGGTAAAATTTTAATGGACATCAAAGTGCACAACTAGTTTTGAACAACTCGAGCAATTTCTCAAATGTGCACATATATTGTGGATAAAAAACCTAGAAAAAGGACTTCTTGGTCTCCACAATGCCTGTAAGGAAGGAATAGATGGAGTCCTAATGCAGGAAGGACATGCATTCTGTTATGAGTCAAGAAAATTAGATGAGCATGAGAAGAATATGTCACTCATGACTTGGAGCTTGTAGCAATGGTGCACACATTGAAAATGTAGAGGGACTACTTGCGTGGGAGAACGTTTGTGTTGATGTCAGACCATAGAGGGATAACATAATTGTTTGACTAGCCCAGGTTAAATGTTAGACAAGCATGATGGTTGGATTTGATAAATGAGCTTGAATTAGAGATAAATCACATTAAAGGAAAGAAAAACAAAGTAGCAGACACACTTAGAAAAATATTGCAAGTGGCATGCTTGGAATCCATGAGCACTTGTGAATTTAATATCAAAGAAAAGATCAAGGAAGCATTGATAAAAAAAGAGCACTTTTGGCCTGTGAAAGATCACTTTGAGCTAGAGCCAGAAGAGACATTGAGTAAGAAATACATGCTCATAGATGATGGAATCAAGTATAGGTGGTATATACCTAGTATGGGTGACTTGAAGAATCTCGTCTAGATGAGTTTCAAAAAATGTCTTACTCAGATCATCTTGGTTATCATAAAATGATAACATCCATAAAGAAAATATAATATTGGCAGGTTATGAAAAGGGAAATTTTTAGTACATTCCCAAGTGCTTGGAATGTCAATAAGTCAAAGTGGAATGCAGGCACCCAACAAGATTGCTACAACCAGTCCCCATTCCTGAGTGAAAGTGGGAATTCATATCTATGGAATTCATCACAGGATTTCCAAGGACATCCAAGAAGCATGATCACATTATGATGGTGGTCGATAAGTTGAGTAAGGACACCCACTTTATAGCTATCAAGTCCAATCACAAGGAAACTAACATAGCACATATTTTCATGAAATAAATATTTAGATTGCATTGTATACCCAAGAATATCATTTCTCATCACAATTCTAAGTTTACTTCTAGTTTTTGGAAGGCATTATTTGTTGATTTTGGAACCAAGCTAGATTTTAGTATAGTGTATCATCCTCAATATGATGGACAAACTAAGAGAGTAAACATACTATTAGAGTACATGTTGAGGATTTATGTTATGCATCAACCAAAGTGGTGGGTGTTGAGAAATGTAACTACTATCGGTCTTCATAATTGTATTTGAGTCATGATCTAATGTATTTGTCAAAATAAAGAAAAAGAAAATTATTTATAAGCATGGGTCTCGTGCTTTGTTTATTTTGTTTCTAGTTCAAAGTCTCCATTGAAGGCTTCTAGGGTTTATGTCACGAGTCATAATATTTTTAATCATGTAATAGATCCTTCTTGGGCTTTGCATGTCAAGAAAGAAAAAATATTTTGATGTAAATCGATCATATAATCCTCCTCCACCAAGTTGGATTCAAAGAAAAACTTTAAACTATTATATATACCTATGCATTTTACCTATTGAGAGGGAGATACACATATGACATTCGATCCATAATTAGAAGTAAAAATGAAGTGTCAAATACAAGAATTCTATGCAAGAAGTAAAGAAATCCAAGAGAAGAAGTTTAGAAGGTTTGAAATATGTTACTGTTTGACACATGTGTGAATTTATTGAAGTATTATAGGGCCGAAAGGTGCAGGATTGAGTTAAGAGACCAAAAATTGCAAAATAAGGAAGAGAGGGGGAGAAATTCTAGTTGACATGATGTTTTCCTTGATTTGATATTTGATAGTTTGACTTCCTCATAGAGGTTGGCTTGGTGGATGGAGGAAATTCTTTGTCTTAGTCAAATGGTCTAGGTTTTCTCATTTGACTTAATTATAAATAAGAGATGAAGAATTTATGGTTTTCACTTAGAAAAGGGGTCTTGCCCTGGCTTAGTGCCTACATATTATGTCCTCTTTGTTGATTGTGATATTCATTGTTTGGCATTTGTCTCTATGATAAGAACATGATAATTGGAAAGAAGAACTAAGAAGAAATATCACATGAAAGTGTCAAAGAAAGAAAAAGTAAATTAATAAAAACCCTAACTATGTTTCTCTAAGGATTTCTGAACATGATATCATAGCTAAGGTCAATAAGCATTGGCAGCTGGAAGATCACTAATGTTTAAGGGCTAAAGAAATGATTGTGCACGTGAAGTAGTTGAGCTCAATTAGTCTAGGTCAAAGGGTTAAACAAGATTATTTTTAGGTATTTTGTCTTTATTTCATAATCGAATAGGAGAAGAAGCTAGTAAGAGACTTAAAGAGCAAAGATATGCATGGTTTAGGGTATAACTTCCTCAAAGAAAAGGTTGAGATCCTTGAAAGAGAAAGTGAAGTTCTATGTATGGAATTAAGGGTCTAAATTTACCTCAGTTACAAAGGTTTTTTATATATTTATAGAGGTGATCAAACCACATGATTAAAATATCATTTGTGGACTAAAATAAGTCCCCATATCAAGCAAAGTGTCTACTTGTCAAAAGAACCAAGTTCAATCTATTTAGAGGCCATGTAGGTATGTTATAAAAACCACAATCATTGCAACCTTTGAAGGAATCAAGATCCTTGTGGAGAAGGACATATACTTATGTAAAAATATATAGATAGAAAGACTGAGATCTATCAAGTAACATTGAAGTTGACTTCTACTAGCAGAAAAAGTTTCCTAGAAAGAAACATACATCAAAGTCTATAGCAACCTTTTGTGTTGACGAAGATTAAGTCCACATTATTTTGGTAAAAGGACTAGTCTTGTTATCAAAGAGAGTGAAGAAATAATTCAGTCCATAATCTATCATTGAAGAAGGGAAAATATCATTGAGAAAGCTTAGTATCTTTGTACCAAAGAAGGAAGCAATCTACAACAATGAAGAAGAAATTGTTCAATTGTCTTTCTCCAACATGTGGAAAAATCCTTGAAGATTTCATCAAAAGTCAAGTAAGTATTTTTTTTGTTCTTTATGTCTTAATCATCTAACAATATGTCTTCAGTTTGCAAGGAGAGTTGTTTATCCTCGTAATTGTTTCCTTTTTGACACCTTTTTCACTCATATCACTTGATTTTGACCACCATAATCACTCCATGGGCATCAGATAACAAGAATAATGGCATGGCAGGTATATATTTGTCTTGTATTTCATAAATTAATAATGTTCCTTATTGTTTATCTGATATTTGTTTCAGCTACTGAAATAGGGTGATTCTGCAACTAACATCTGATTCTGCAACTAAGTTCATGGTTTGCTAGGTTTTGGAGGGCCAACTAGAGTGAGAAATATATGGGAAGATGGATAAAGATGTGTTCAATGATTTCCTCCGATCTACACGAACTAGATTAGTGGAAGAATATTCAGTTCATGAAGTCAAATGGAATGTCAACTCTGTTAGTTAAATCAAGCGAGCGAGAAACCATATGCATGCCTCACGATTTGCTTTGTCAAATAGCAAATTGTGAGAAAATCTCGTGATAATATCTCTTATGTTTAATTTTAGTATTATGTTATCGAAGTTTAAGATTTGAAAATTTATGATACGAGCTTTATAAAAGACTCCGTAGCGGATCGAAAGGGGGGGTAATTTTTATATGTGTACAATGAATTACAAGACTTTGTTTTTACTCTATAAGAAGACCTTTTATTTCAAATGTGTGGTTGAGTGTTGATTTCAATTCACAACCATTTGCTTGTGGAGGGCCCCCTCAAGTAGTCAAGTTTTCCAATTTATTTGATATTTTCTTCATTAGAATTTCCACTTAAATTAGTTCATTAGTTGTTTTTTATTAAGTATATGCATCTGTTAAAATGTTTTCTTTGCATTGATCTTAGATTTTGTAACAGGATTTGAATGATAACTTTGACATATGGATTGAATTTATCAGTAGTGTAATTGATATGATTCCATACTTAGAATAGGATTCAGCTCTATAAAATAGAGGATTTATTTACAATTTGTATTCATAGTTGATTTATAAATTCAAGTGAGTGTGATTCTTTTCAAGCAAGATTTTGATTTGTTCATGCAAAGAGTGTGTTGTATTGATTCAAGTTACTTACAAAACAAAGTGATAGATAGGCAATAGAATTTGAAGAGTTCATGAATTAAGTCTTATTATTTTTTTGCGAGTGTGAGATTGATTGTCTAGATTAAGAGTTTGATTGTTTTATTTTTAGTTTTATTGCTTAGACATCATTTTCATAAGAATGTGCTCACCTTGCATAGGATTAATCTCAATAATGAATTCAATCATATGCATTTCAATTTGAATAATTAAAGGCTTCTAGCTCATATAGTGCACTTACACTTGTCAGTTTACTGATCTTGGTCGATAATTCATGTAACAATTTAAGACAATTAAAATGGTAAACATTTTGGCGCCATTGTCTGGGAAGTGTAAATAGGAGTTTTTTCTTTTTATAAAAATAAAAATAAAAAAGATATGCATAGGGAAAGAGATTCTAGAGGTATATTTGTAGGCAGAGGTAAAAGTTTAATTCCAAAAAAATCTCTCACCCCACCATGACCTCGTAGTGCAAACCACCCACTCAAACTCATATTCCATCATTTGCAGGTAAACATAAACTTCCTGAGGTACTTATATCCGAAATCCAACCTAAAGATTCACCAACCTCATCAACTGAAGTAGTAATAGAAGAAGATCCTACATCCCTAACACAAGGAGTATTTTTCCTATCTTCAACTGGAGAAATATTTATAGGAAAAGAGGTATATATCCTTAGTGAAGAAGAGGAGGGAAAAAACTTATTTTAACTTACCATTTATAGAAGAAATAAAACTAGAAAAGCTAGAAAAAGAACCAAAAAACCCAATTTTGGAACCTTATATTAGTTCCGAAGAATCTACAATGGCTGGATAAGGGGAAGGAGAGGTACATAATGTTAATGGTGAACAACCTAGGATTGGAGGAGAAAGAGGAGGAAATAGAGGTGGAGGAAGAGGGAGAGGAGGAGGTAGGGGAGATCCAAAACCATTTGGATTTCCTATCCTCGATGAAGATACAACAACTACAATGAAAAACATCTCAGCCTCCATCCTTCCAAACTTTCATGGATTAAGAAGTGAGGATCCTGAAACATTTCTCTTTGAGTTTGAAGTCTTCTATAGATCTTATAATTATCTACTTGACCCTCAAAAGTTGAAATTGTTTCCAGAAACTCTTAAGGATGCAACGTTAAAATTGTTCATGGGCTTAGGAGCACACTCTATAAAAACATGGGAAGAAATGAAAAATACATTCTTAGAGAAATATAAGGATTATTGTATGCCCTATAATATTAAGGATGAAGACTTTAAAATGATTCAGAAAGAAGATGAAAATATTGAAGATTTCATTGTAAGATTTGCTTATAATATTAAAAGGGCTAAAATGCATGAACTAGATGAAGAAACTTTCAAAGCTCTGTTATTAAAATCCATCAGAGATGAGTGGATTGATATTCCCAATTTGATGGGTAAGGGAGATATTTCTCAGTTACTATTTGGAGAAATTTGTGAGTTGTGCATATGTTGTATCTTTGAGATGATAATGGTTAGCTATCATGCCAGAGCATCTAAGATAATTGTTTTGGGGGTTTTGTTTTAATTTGGAGGACCAATGAATGAAACAAATGTAACATTGTAATGCCTAACCTTGTGAATAATATTAATATCAAAGCAGAGGGCTGCTATAAAATTTCACACATTGATATAACTTGTATGGTGGCGAGAAGAAACAGAGAAATAACATGATTATCACAATTTTCAAATTGAAAATTAAATAATCATAAGTATGAAAACCTTTAAACTATGTTCACAAGGTTTAAGAGAATATGCTCAAGCTTACAAAAGATGCTGATGATTTATTGATTCAGAGGGAATTAATTAAAAAACAGTCCATTAATTCATTCTCTTTATAGATTATCACTTCAGAAGTTTATAGGAATAGATTGAAACCCAATTATTCCTACCTAGTTATCTCTATAAGACATAAGAATATGAAGAAAAACATAATGAGTAATACTGGAAAAACTTACAGGAAACACAAACTGTGTAAAACAAAATTTAGAATCCTTTGCTTTGTATTAATGATCTAGAAAGGTCAAGTACATCAAATGTTTAGAAATGTTTCTTCAAGGGTGAAACCCTTAATAAATCGCGAAGAGAGTTATTTATACAATAGTAGAACTAATAAAATACCCTAAATTGTTTTTACAAAAATAGACTATTATAAAATCAAAGTAAAGATTGCTAGTTAATCTAGCACTATTTGATGTTGCACTATTGGTGACTATCGTTGAAAAAAACTGAAAATTGTTGAAGCTGGCTGACTATTCCTCCAATAGCTGAATGTTGTTCAATTTTCACGCTGGATGTTATATTTACTTATCTTTCATCTGATACACTTTGATTTCTATTTCTCTATCTGTCTCCTCTGTTAGTCTTTTACCATGAATTCTCTGTCACCTGCTTTTACTTTTACCAGTCACAGTAAATCACATCATCTGGTATCTTTTACTCTTATCCTGCATTTATATCTTTAGTAAAAGTGAATTTCACTAAATACTTGTTTGACTTCATGTGAAAATGTGATATGTTGTTGCTGATTTATCTCTGTATTAATAGTTACTACCTTTGAGTAAATGATTTCTCCTACTTTGTGTATAATTGTCTTTTCCTTCTGAATAAACCCTTTTGAGTAGATTACTTTGCGAATATTGGAGTAAACAGGTTTTGGAACTTGTATCAAAACTGTTTATCCAAGCTTCTAGCTTTCTAATCACCTGAAAATAAAATAATTTATTATTAAAATCACAGGTTGGCAGGGAGGTGATAATGGTTTAAGGGAACAGGAAAGTCTATGGATGGAGTCCGGAGTGTGTTCAGGAGGTAAACAACAATGAAATTGGGTTGCAGATGCTCAGGGCGGAACATGAAAGCTTAGGCAGGTTTCATTGTGCAAACAGGTGAAAAGAGCGAAAATGCAGGTCTTTGGCTTTTAAATGGGTAATGTTTAAAATTTGGCGCGAAATTCGATAAGTGAACAGTGAATGGTTTCGGCCTATGCAGGGAGGAAGTATTAAGGTTCATCGCACCGCTTTTGGCGCTTGGGTGGTTTTTTCATAAGAGCACGTGAGTTCACGTAAAGCTACCACGTAACCGAAAGGGGCCCGAGAAAAACCACGAATATCGCGTGCTCTCAGGTTTTAACTATTGGACATCGGGAGCAAGTGATATGGATGTGGTTCGTTGGATTTCGAAGTGGATGATCGGAGGGTTGTCGCGTGGTCGAGATGCACAGAGGGAAATTGAGCGGATATTAGCAGTGCCTGGGGGATAATTACAAATGATTTGTAATTATTTAATAATATAAAGCGGGGTTAAAAGTATAATGCACAAGTTCAATACAGTGGGACTGGGGTTAAAATATAGCGAAGGTTTATTAACCGGACCAAGAGTGGTGGTTTAAAATGATTTATATAAGGAAAATGGTGAATTGCGGAGTTAATTAAAATAAAGTGGGGGGAGACAAAACTTAGGCTAAAGGGTCTTTACGGGTTTTTCAGGCGTATGGCGGAGTTAATAAAGTAATGTCGGGGGGGGGGAGAGGGGGGATTTAAACATAGGACAAGGGGGTTTTATGGGTTTTTAGGGAAATTACAAGGGGAAAGCGGTTTTTTCAATGGGGAAAGGGTTTCACATTAGGGAAAAGGGGTTTTGGGTAGGGAAATGACCTTTAGAGGTTAATTGCTAGGAAAATGTGTAAAACCAGAGGGCAAGGGTGAAAATGAAGGGAAAGGGTATTTTCGTAAGAAATTATGGGATAATGGGAAATTAGTAAGTATGTAGTGGGGGATGAAATGAAATGAGGGGAAGTTAATTAAATCAACTTGTGAACATCCTTTCACTTTCATAACTACTCCCGCACATTGAAACATTGGATTAAGCATGATGAATGTGCTTATGCTTCACCAACCTTGTACTTCTGCAAACTTTCTTCTACTTACCCTTTACTTACCCTAACATTATTTCTTCACTTAGTTGGGTGCATTTAAGCTAGCAACCCAATATTTATTTTCATGAGTAATCTACCTCTATACCTTACTCTCCCCATTGGCTCATATTAAACTGTTGAGCCAATTTTATTTTCTACCTATGACAATCAATTTAAAACAAATCCAATTATGATTAAACTATATAATTGGATTAAATAAACTAGTGTGGCATCTAAACAAACTCCACACAACTATTATTTTCAAAAGTGAATTAGAGTAAAAGTAGTGGCATTTAGATTTGCAACACTTTAAGAGTTTATTGCTTTTTGCTTTTCTCTCTAACCCAACATTTTATCTTTTCCTTCATTTTTTAAGGCATCTATTCTAACATTTTCTTTGATATGGACATATTTATCAAAATATTTCCTAACATTTTATTTAGTATTCTTTTTGTCCATATCCTAGCTTAACATTTTTTGAAAAATATTTTCATTTTTTGGACTAATTTATTTTAACTTAGCAAAACAAAAAAATGCTACAACAACATACACATTTCAAGAGGTAAGGCAAGAACTGGGAAAAATCCAAGAGATCCTCTCATGTCTAGGATTAATAAATCTGCAACTAGAACTGTAAGTAGGGCTGAATTAGGTAATTTTCTTGACAACTTTAAAATAGACATTTTGGGAAGTCTTGTTGAACAAATAGATACCCTTAAAGTGCAAAACAAACAAAATGTTTAAAATGCTTCATTGTCAATTTTTTGTCCCAAATGTAGAAAGAAACATGCTCTGAGAGAATGCCCTCTTGATTTAAAAAGTGTAGAAACCTGTGTTATATGTGCACAAAATCATGATATAAAAGAATGTTCTTCAATATTAGGCCTTAAAACAATTTATCAAGAGGAAATGATACCAATCAGATAGATCCCCTTTGTTTTATTGCTAAGAGACCATGTCAAAATTCACAACCAAATATGACTCAGGGATTTAACACTCAAGCATTTGCACAACCATCACAAAATAGTTGGACTGCACCCATACCTTTGAAATCTTGGCCTCAACCTTGGGAAAAAGGATGTAAAAATCCTTATGGAAAACATCCTCATTATCAACAACCTTATCTTGTTTTTCCACCACAATATTTTCCTCAACATGTTCAACCAACTCAACCTCAGAATCCAAATCCACAACTTTCATTACCATTTTTGCAAAGACCAAACCAATTCCCTGCTCAACCACTTCAGAATCCGAATAATCATATAAATTCACAACCTGTTTACAATATGGAAGGATAGAATTTCCAAACTTACATGATAACTCCACTAGATATAAACAATTTCCAACTTAGATCTAGCAAAGTATTGGAAAAGAAGTCCCCGGTAGTTGTTATTCATGAATCTGAAAAAGAAAATTCCTTTGGAAAAGAGGAGCCTCTCAATGAAAAAGAAAAACTTCAAAAAACGTCACCCCTACACATTCTGATAACATTCCAACTCTTATTATGGAAAAACCTTTAGTATTTGTTTCAAAACCACCTTTTCCTGAAATATTAAAAATTGATGAGGGGGTAAAAAACATATTTTATTGCCTAATTATGATATGTTAGATGAGCTGAAGAATGGTTGTATAAAATTTCCTTTGCTACAAGCCATTAAGGAAATACCGATTTTTGCAAAGACAATTAGGGAGTTGAGTATTAAAAGGTCGGGGAGAAAGAGAAAAGAAATAAAAAGAATTCAGTTAGTTGGAAAAATTGCAGATATCATGATGGAAAAACAATAATTCAGAAAAACCTTAATCCAGGAAGTCCCATTGTGAAAACATGTATCAAGGGTATTGAAATTCCAAATAAATTGATAGATTTAGGAGTAGTTATAAACATCGTGAGTAAACAAACTATGAATCAATTGAAACTTCCTAATCTTCAATATACACCTACATTGTTGCAATTAGTAGATATATCTGTTATTAATTTGGATGGTGTATTAGAAGACATATTTGTATCCTTATATTCTTGGGAGTATCCCGTTGATTTTATGATTCTAACACCCAAGAGTAATTTAGGAGGACATCCATTATTTCTAGGAAGACCATGGTTAGATACAAGTGATGCATTTATAAGTTGTAGATCTGGTGATATGTTTATTTTTTATGAAAGTCAACAAAGAAACTCACATTATATCCTCCTGCGAAAACAACAATAGAAGTAAAAAGTGAAGAATGGATAGATGATGATATTGATATATGAACAATCTTTGTTACTTCACCAATAGATGAAGAATATCAGATTTTGAATTTAATGGAAAATAATGAGTCTTCCTCATATTTTGAATCTAATCAAAGTTTACAAGAACAATGCAATATTAAATATTTATCATCTCGTCAATTATCTTTACGTTCCATGGAAAAATTTGGCAACTCTTCAATAGAATTTTTTCCAGAAAAAAACTTTGAATATCAATAATAATCTGGAAGAATTTCGAAAGAAATATTTAATAAAGATGTTACAAGAACATTCCTTTGCTTATGCATGGGAATATACTGACATCAAAGGAATTGATCCTAATACTTGTATACATCATATTTACATTGAAGAAAATGCTAAACCAATCCGACAACCTCAGAGAATAATGAATCCAAATTTGCGAGAAATTGCTAAAGAGGAATTACAAAAATTGTTAAATGTGAATTTCTTTTACCCAATATCAGATAGCCAGTGGGTTTCATAATTGGGAATTGTTCCTAAAGATAATGGAAAATGGAGAGTATTCATTGACTATAGGGAATTGAATAAAGCTATCTTAAAAGATCACTTTCCACTTCCTTTCATAGATCAATGATTTGAATTTGGAATATTAGTTTTCTATGCTAAGATCCTCATCGGAATACAAAAATGTGCTTGAGGTTTGTACTTCAAAATAGCAAGTAAAAACATGACTTGTTATGTGTGTTTTCTTAAGTTAATTACTTGAAAAACTTTAAACATGAAATCAAACACTAAATGGAAGCATGCATCAATCAGTAATACACTAGTCATTGTTAAAGGAGTTCACCCCTCCTAGGCTACCTCTCCTTGGATCAAATCTAATGGAATGATCCCTTCTCATTATGCTCAATGTCTAGAAAAATATGAGTACATAAAGTGATGAAATGGAATGGTTATTTTCTCCTTCAAAGAAACAACTTATGCAAGAGTTATCACTCCATAAACATGTTAACCTACAGTCAAACATGTAAACTTTAAGCAAACATAGGCATCTTACACCAAGACCCCATACTCCAACTTCAAAGAGCATCATTAGTACCACAATCCACTTGAAGTACACAAACAAGTTTCTTCTCCAAAACACATATAGAGAAAAGAGGAATAAAAGCTACAACATTGATGTAATGGCTATTGTAGAAAGCACATGGAGGCTGGAAAACCCCTACAAGGTCATATCCATCTTCGAACTCCTCCAAAAACTATATCAACACTCTGGTTGACCACAACACCTAGGCTTCAATTTGTAAAAATCCTATCTAGAAGTGCTCCTTTGATCTTGAAAACTACTCCAATCAGATTCCAGAATGTCAAAAAATGGCTATCTATCCTCTTTTTGCACCCAATTTGGTTGAAAACTAGATAATTTATGACCTCTCCTAGTTTCTCCAATATTCACTCTACAAATTGCACAAACTCTAGCATCATCCTACAATTTCGTCTGCCAACCGCTCTAATTAAGCGATATTTTCGCTAAAAATCAGGTGGGTTTGTAGGAACGTTAATTTAGTTGTTGAGGCCTAAAAACCAAAATATCGGTCATATGGGGGGCCATGCACCCAAGGACTAGCCCCTGGCGCTGACTCCCTCCCTTCGGCGGTCACATTAAATGCTAGCGGTTAAAGAAGGTGCGTTCACATGTGGAGTTTTAGATCTGGTGGTCAGGTGGTGGCGGTGACCTTAGCGATCAAGTTAAATGCCAGCCACACATTCACATGTGGAGGTTTATATCAGGTGATTAGGTGGTGATGGTGACTTTGGCGATCACGTGAAATGCTAGCCATGATGCTGGCGGATGGTGTTCACATGGGGGGAGATTAAGTTCGCCCGACCCCCCAACCATGGTGGCATTCAACATTAACACAAACTCGGTTGCCCATATGGTTAAGAAACAACCTGCAGGTGTGATTTTTAGTGCTTGGTGCTATGCCATGGGAGGTCACAAGGTCAAGCCCAGCCTTTGACTTGTTTTCCATACAAAATTTTAAAGTGCCATTAGGAGGACATGTGGCGGCCTCAGGCTTAGCCACGTGTCACCTCCTCATTGGCCCAAACAGAAACACATGGACCAATAGGGTGATTCCAATGAAATAAAATATTCCAAGAATATTTACCTTCTCACCTAGGTGGTATGGATGCCCAGTTAGCATCCTTGTCAGCCACCTGCAAATTTTTACCTGTTTGACAAATTGAACAAATCGCGTTTTTGGGAACATACGGTGTCCGTTTTGTGCGAAACAAGTTGTACCAGATTCAAGAAAACAAAATCTACATGGTCATTTAGGTTCCAAACCATTCTGACAAATTTTATTTTTTGGTAAATTTTGAATTCCTGATCACTCTTCCCCACTGAAAACTTTTGGTCTCCAAAATTTCACTTTCAATTTTTCAGCATTTGAAGGTACAGTTCCTTCATTTTTCCAAACTCGATCCAATCGATGATTGTAGTGCCTTGACTTGTACCTATCTTGGCTCTTTCTCAAGATGAACTTGAAATATAACCTGACCAAAGAATTCAAGTTCAATGTTCTTCTCAGCTTGTCCATGTCACTATGGCCATCCACAACAACATCCTTCCCAAGAATAATTCCAAGGCACTCTTCTGCAAAATCCTTATCAAGGATAAAATCCCAAAAATACTTTGAAAAATGAACCAAAACATGTTTCACATAGTGAATACTTGTATAACTTGAGTGCTTAACACATTTGTAATACACTGAATGTGTTGCAACTACTCATAGAACAATTTTAAAATGCTTTCTTAAACTACAAATAGAAATGAATTTTACAACATGGAATAAACTTGATTCCCAATTTTTCCATTCAAATTGACTATCAACAAGCCAAACTATCATAATAATTCCCAAATAAAACATTGTTGCATATAAGTGATTTGTTTATGAACATCACTTTTACAAATTTCCCAACTATGGGGATATGCAACTAGTGCAAAAAAAATATTTACAAACTTCAACTAAACAAATAGTTTGCCCATTTCTTACCCAACCAGGTAAATAAACCCTCTATTTTAACTTTTTCTTCTTCTGGAGTTGCTTTAGGGATGGTCGCATCTTGCACTACTTTTTCTTTTGTCGCTTCCTCTTCTGGTGCTTCATAATTTTCTTGCCCTTGCTAGGATGAAGTTGTGGAAACAATTTCCAACAATTCTCGACCCAATGCCCACTGATATTGCAGTGAGTACAATATTTATTTTGAGCTTCTCTTGGCTCACATGTCTTTAACCTTAGATGAGATTTTCCATTTTCGGTCTCAATTCCATTAGACATAAACATCTTCTTGATGATTGCTTTCCTTTTACTGCACTTATCTATACAATGGTTAGATGAAAGGAAAAAGGTGCATCGAAACACATTCCTCAACATGTTATTCAAATTAACATGTTGTTTTCCATTATGAAAGAATTTGAACTAACATGATGATTATACCTCTTTTTGTTGTCCTTTGGGTTATGCTTCTTGCGTGAGGAACTCATATGGCAAGAAGAACTTAGCTTCATTTCTTCTTCAACTTGTTCATCTATATTTGGAGATGTTTTGAACTTCAACTCCTCCTTATAATTAAGGTACCAAGAAAGTACCAATTCTGGATGTAAATCCCAACATCTTGCCTCCTCATGTCCTCTTTTATGGCAAAAGGAACATGATACCCATGAGCTGTCGCTAGAAGACCATTCTTCTTTTGCAACATAGCCTAAGCCTTCATATTTAGGCCTCTCCTTTGCCTCAATTGGAATTTTAATGCCTTGATGGTTCACTCCAAGGCCTCCTCCCTTGTAACCAATCTTGGTCAAGAGCTTGGATCCAATGCCTTTACTATGTTCTTCAAAGGCTACAAATGAATTTACATCAACACTTTCATGTAAATAATAAGTATGTAAATTCTTACCATTTGCCTCATATTTTGATTGACATACTATTGATGCCTCGAAATTAGTTACACCAACATGGGGGATAACCACCTGGTCCACACCTTAAAGAAGATCCTTTTCCGTTTGGAGTAGTGGTTTTGATTGGTTTAACTAGGTCTTGTTACCTTTTCCCAATTACTATCAATTTTACAATATATCTTTAACTACCAATAGCTAGGTACATTAGATCAATTCTTCTCGTTGATCAAACAAGAAGAATGACCCTTAGTTGTTTTTGTGGAACAACTAAACCAATCTAAAGTTTTTCCTCTTTAAAAAGACGGCTTCTAAAATGTAAGATATATGATAACACATGCAAGACTAAGTCTACAATGCAATTAACCTAACCTATCTCTATTGAAGGAAAGGCTAACCCTTCTATCAATCGAGAGCCAACTTAACTTAATGGGAAAAGAAGATTTAAATACTTAGAATAAAGATGGAGGAATTAGATCAAGGAGATAGATCACAAGATATGATTCCTCATTAACATAAATACTAACAATTAAACACTTAGTAAATATTTACATAAGTGCTTATTGAAAATATATCCAATTCCTTATTTATCATATGCATAAGAACTACAAAGATTCATGATGAATTACTGAATTAGTTAAAATAATACATCATGTATGCAAGCAAAAAATTATCATCTTAAATTGAAAGATAGCTTGCTCATCTAAGATTATAACTATCTATTCCTATGCAAACTTCAGTTCTCATATTATATCTAAAATTAAGCCTATATAATAATCTAAGTAGACATTTAAATGAATCAACACTCAAGATTCAACAATAGTGCATGAATCCAATTATTAACTCATATATTAAAAAAATATAAATTGAAAGACTGGAATAAGAATTTATTTCAGCTTAATCCTGTAAAGAATAGTGTTAAACATCATTAACTGAAATGATCCTTTATTAATAAATGAAATCAAATTACAGATCCTCACAGAAAGACAGTAGTGCACAAACCTTTAGAGTTTGTAATCAATCTCTTCTTGCAAAAAAATGTCTCCTCCATTCAATAGTAGTGCATGATAAACAAGAGCTTCTCCACCAATAGATATAATCCATAGTTACAGTATTAAAAGCTTCTCTGCCAAGATTCGGGACCTATCATTATATTAAAAAGACTAAGAGGTACAAAAGTGCAAGCCTCCAAGGATTTCTCTTTCAAATTTTGGACCTTTATTTCATACAACAAGTAAGATTAAATAGTTGAAAAACAACTAAATCTATTGTGCAGAGCATTGAGGGCATTTAAATATATCCCTTCAATAACGCTTAAAGGAAAAATAGTTTTTTGGTGGGAAATTATGGATGTCATTTGTTGTCTTCATCGGCTTTTGTTTGTTCCATTGGATTATCTAGATGTTTTTCCGTCTCTTTGAATTGAAGTACCACTTATTAGCACAGTTGTCCTCTTCTGTCATGAACCTGAACACGGAAAACAAGAATCGATAAGCTAAAAATAAATTAGACTGATAAGCGAGTTTCATTTGAAACAAATCATGTTTTGTAGGAAATCAAGATAAAAATGTAGAGCATAATAAATCCTGAACACAACTATCATGGAGAGGAATGCAGAGTGAGGTCTGTGATAAGAGAGGCAGACTTTACAGTCTTATCGCAAATGTCAAAATAGATGCTGATGAAAAGGGGAGGCTTAGTGGTTTTAATTAAACCGCAAGAAAGACCAATCGTAATCGCTTTTACACTGGGGGTAGAACTCAAAATAATCACAGATCGCCATAATCATCAAAATCACAATAAAAAATCGGTTAAAACACAAGAGGTAGGAAGAAATGAGCCTTTGTTATTTGTGATAGCTGCGGACATGTGGGAATTTATGAATTGACATGTATATTCCTATCGAGTTCAAGGCTTATATCGCAATCACAATTGACAGTGGATTTTGGAATGGGAGACATGTTTTTGGAATTTCGATAGCTGTGGATGCAGGGGATTTATAAATTGCAATAGTATGATAGCAGGAGAAGTTGGCGAGCCTATAGAGCACGCGACATAAAATTAAGGAGGATAGTATAGGACCAGCAACATAGCAGCTAGTGGAGCAGATCAAACAGGCAACCATGCAGAGCACAACTGAAGTGGTAGTGGCACAAGTAGAGTTGGGAGGTCTTCATAGTAAGATCTCTACGCCAACAGAGTGACTCGAGGGCGAGTCACAATATTTGTGTTGGGGGCCTGTTGGTATGGGGTCCCTTAGGGTCATTTTTGAGTAAAAAGCCCAAGTTTTGTTGTATAAAATGTAAAGTCTCTGCAACTTGTGGTCACGGAGTGCGTAGGTATTTAAAGTGTCATAAAGGGTTTTACCCTTCTTTTATGTAAGTTGAGTCGGATTTTGAAGATCTACCCATGTTCCGCGGACCATGGGATTGTATAAATAGGTGTGTCTTAGGATGTCTAAGGCAGGAAAGAGAGAAGGATGAATGTAATGGGTCAGTAAGAGGAAGAACGTAGAATTCTTAGAGTAGAAGTAAGGCTCTACATTGTGTGCGCAAAGGCCTAGAGTAGAGTCCGCAACTGAGTGCGCGGGGAATTATTGAGTCTGTAAGCAAAACTAAGTATTAATAAAGGACATTTTTGCATAAATACTTTTGTTTATCTCTTTACTTCTATTTATATGAATGCACCTTATGAGATAATGGGTTTATGAAATAATGATGTATTGATGCATGAGTTTACATGATTTATATTGTTACATGAATGTGATTACTGTTAACTGTTACGCGAAGATTATCTTATCGTATGTGTAATTTATTAACCACTTAAGCGGATCTGAGTAATTACTAGGTTACAAGTAATATTTTACGTGCGTATTTAGCTCATTCACATATTTAGGGTATGCGAAATACAGTCATAAACGTTCCATACTGATTCAAGTGAGACTTTAGTCCGCGCTCCACATATTGATGTTGAAAGGGCTAGTAGTGTAGGGATTTGTTTGGAAAAACTAACTCTGGACCTAGGTTAGGACCCACTAAGCCAACAAATGGTTTCCTTGTCAAGACCAGGATCTGCATAAAGAGATGTGTGATGTCGCATCACTGGAATCTGACCAAGAAAGAAATTGAGGAGTGGTTGGATAAAAAGATCTATGAATTCGCAGTGCAAGAAAACAAAAACCAACGCCTGATGAAAGAACAAAGATTGGATAGATACCTATACACAGAGATACATGAGATCTTCTTCTACACCTTCTCAATCGAACTATATGAGTGGATCGCTAAATTGGAAGACGGCCAAGGAAGGTGGAGGCTTGACGGTCCAATAGTGTGGACCCTGGAGCTAGTACAGAGATTGGAAGCTTCTGAAGATAATCTCACACATGCTGTCGATCACTAGCTTGATCAAGTCATAGGAGGATTCATGACAAAATTCACGGTCGATACCTTAGTCAGCTACAGTGAAGTGGACTGACGCTTTTCAAGGGACTTCGAGGTAAGTGTTTGAGATCTTTGAATACTTGGATTAAGATGCTCTTGTGTGAAAATTAGGGTATGCCATTACCTTGATGTTTGGAGCTACGTGAAGCGGAAAATTATTTAGGGATAGAGGGAGAATAGGCCCTGAATATAGCCTGCTGATTGAGCCTCCTCTGACTGACGACAAGGGAGTAGCACAGGCTTCACCATAGAGCGATGTTCAGTTGATAAGGCAAGCGTTTCTGCGAATGTCTCATCCACCCACGCCACCTCCACCTTCACCTCCATAGCATACACCTTCGCGCACACCACCACCACGTCCGCCACCGTTCAATATGTCGAAAACGATGAAGTTTCCCATTTTCAAGGGCTTGGGAAATGAGGACCCCGACCAGTTTTGGTTCATTACGAAGGATGTATGGAGAACAAAGAATATTACAGATGATCATATGAAGAAAGTGCAGTTGGTCATTGCTTTACAAGATCACGCGTTGAGATGGTACATTAAGTATTGCACTGATAATCAGTTGGCATCATTAGCAGACACTCAGACTGCTCTGAACATGGAGTTTGGTAGGCCTAAGTCTGAAATGCAATCAGTAGTGGTATTCAAGGAAATTGTGATGAGGTTTGGTGAAACAATCTAGGAGTTGGATCAGAGACTGAAGTGTGGAATCCATGAAGCCAATATGAATCTCACAGATAGTTAGCACCGCGACTAGTTTATAGCCACGCTCCTGCCTCACTGAAGGATTTCTTTGTCACAACAAAAGATAGGAACGCAGGCGGAAGCACTAGAGATCACAATAAGATTACATGAGATTCCTATCTAGGATGCAACGTTGGGAGTTTAACAGATTCACGCAGAGTTGCAGAACCTCTGCTTGGAGTTTCAGAGCTTGAAGAAGGAAAAAGTAGCTTGGTTGGAAGTGCGTGAAGAAGTTTGGTGCCTCAAGTGTAAGAACTAGGCATATGATAAGGATCATTGCCCTATTTTCGCGAATTATGTGGTAGGAGGAGGGCCCATGCCTCTGAGGCTAGAAGCCCCAGCAGGACCAAGTACAAGGTCCACGCTGTGGTGCACTATCTGTTAAGTAGCAGGAAAACATGTAACAAACAATTTCCACTTACTACAAAAATTCATAGAGACCCTGCAACATTTATTCAGCAACTTCTGTAAATCAGTAGGCCATGATGAGCGTAATTGCCATAGCTATGAATTAATGATGGAAGGAACACCCGTGTATCAGATGCAAATAGAAACTCAAGCTCTGGATCAATGTTCTGGGGGAGCGCGTGGAGGATATCAGGGTTGCAGACTAGGTTGTGGAGGAGGACCTCGTAGACATTGGATACAAGTTATTTTCTATAATTGTGGAGTGCTGGGACATTACACATAGGAGTGCACAAGCTAGACATGACCATCATGCCGGTATTGTAATCAGTTTGACGACGTGATAAAGGAATGCCCTATATTGATAGCTAAGATGTAGGAGAAGAAGGCACAACCTTAGAAACCTACCCAAAATCTAAAGATGATGAGGGCTGAAGCCCATGAAGAAGATCCCAATGTGAATATTGTCTTGCGAAGTGGGATGATGACCGATGATGATAAAGGGAAACAACCTGAAGAAAGTGAGTGGGTTTGCAAGGCTCCAGAAAAGGAGGTGGGATTTGATCTAGAGCACACAAGGGAAACATTCATGGAAGCAAAGAAAAGCTTCATTGATACCTCTACCTTAGGAAGTCAGGATAATTTATCTGAAGAAGTTGACCCCTCTATGCTTACCACCTTTTTGGAGGCTTGTAAGAAGTTGTTGCATGACAGAAGGGTTGTGAAAGGGTTACAAGAACTGATAAACTAGGGTGCTGGTAAGGAAACTACTCCTGAAGGGAACTGCGCAGTCAGAAAGATAGGCAAACACAAGATGAGAATATGGTGTGGGATGAGCATCAATACGCAAATAGGAGAGTATGGAATGGACCAGGCCATTCTATATCTTGGGTCAGATGCGAATGTTTTGCCTAAATAGACATGGGAAAGAATGGGGAGATCTGTGCTGTGGTGGTCTCCATTTCAATTGCCAATGGAAAATCAACAGAAGATTATCCCTATGGGAAGATTGCATGGAGTAATAGTAGACATAGAAGGTGTGAGTGTGTTGGCCGATTTCGAAGTGATAGAGATTGTTGATGACAACAATCCATACCCCGCACTCCTTGGATGATTGGGCTATCGACATGAATGGGGTAATCAATTTGAAGAAGCGGACAATGTCATTTGAGAGGAAATCACTCCATGTAGTAGTACCTTTGGACCATGCAGAAGGATTGCGCTACACTGAACTGGTCTGCGATTATGAAGAAATCGATGATCATTTGGATCAAATCTATAAAATAACAGCGCGAGACCAAGATTGGGTTAATCCGAATGATGAATGCATTGCATGAGACAGCGAAAGTTCATGTACATCAGATTTAGATGCGGAATTGGAACATTGGCAGAATAGATTGCATGAAGTATCCACGTTACGCTTTAATACGATGACTAAATCGCCGCGCTGTGTATCATTGGAGGTAAGAAGTTTGCCTTATTATGATGGTCTAACTGATGTAGATAAATTCTTGGATGCATTTGAAAGGGAAGTGTCTGAGAAGCATCACTTCCAAGCATTGAATTTGGTGCTGTGTGCTACCCTGCAAGGTGGTGGGGTACAAATAAAGAGAGTTTTGATGGGTCACGACGTGAGTACATAAAAATGATGAGATTGTGGTTTGGTTGCCAAAAAATTTGGCTGACCGAGAAATATGATGGAAGGAATGATCCACATGATCGTCTAACAAAATGGACTGAGGTTTATGGAACGAACCTGCAACCTAAGTGGGTGCATTTATTCTGTCACACTTTGGATGTAATACCGATGAATTGGTACCTAGAAACAGAGCTCTGCCACGACACTGAAGAGTGGGACATTTTGAGACAGGGATTTTTGATGACACTCAACTTTGAGGATGGGTTCGAATGCATTGATGAGGAACTATAGGAGGTTAAGGTAGTGATCTTTAGAATACCATAGGATCCTTTGGACTTGATTCAACTAGATTGGAGCACCCAGTTGTGCCATGCACTGGAGTGCTATAATGTGACTACCGAAGATGAAGAGGAGGATCCATGGAACATTAACATCCTAGAATCAAAAGGAAACCGTGAAGTTGAGGGGCCACAGATAGAGAATCCAGATATCACCTCACTGCTGAAAAATAGAGAAGTAGAAATTGGCACAGAAGCAAAGCCAAAGTTTGCGAAGATTGGAGACTACTAGGATGATGCCATAGTAGATAAAGTTGTTGAGCTACTCCGCGAATATCAAGATCTATTCCCTACCAAATTTTCGGATTTAAAAGGCATCATAGGCGATTTGGGAGTGATGAAAATAACTTTGAAACCAGATGTGAAGCCTATTAAGAAGAGGCCATATTTCCTTAATCCCAAATACAAGGAAAAGGTTTGCCTGGAGTTGGACAAGATGCTTGCAGTAGGTATTATTGAACCGGTGGAGGAATCTGATTGGGTGAGTCCAATGGCCGTTCATGAAAAGAGGCAAAAGAATGAGATAACGATTTGCGTAGATCTCAGGAAGCTCAACGATACTTGCATTCATGATCATTTTCTAACTCCATTCAAAAATGACGTATTGGATAATGTTGGTGAGCATGAGGCTTATTCATTCACTGATGGGTTCCCTAGACAACCATCAAATAAAGATCATGCCTGAAGATAGGAGTAAGGCTACCTTCGTGACTAAGTGGGGATGTTTTCAGTATACAGTAATACCGTTTGGACTTAAAAATGTGTCAGCGGTATTCTCACGCGTAGTCATTATGGCGTTCCAAGAGTTCATTCACAAATATTTGGAGGTATATTTTGACGATTGGATAGTATTTGGACTAGTAAAGCACCATGTAGCTAGTTTACGCTTGGTATTGGACACATGCCAAATGTATCAGATTGCACTAAAATTGAAGAAATGCTTATTTTTCATCCCCTTTGGCATTTTGTCGAGTCATGTCATATGTAGGCAAGGATTAATGGTGGACCCTGCTAAGATCACGGTTATAATTAATTTGGAGGTGCCAAGGAGTGTTAAACAACTGCGTGTGACACTGGGTCATACTGGATACTACCGGAAGATCATTAAAAGTTATGCTCAGATTACCATGCCTATGGAAAAGCCACTGAAAAAGGATGCTACATTCTGTTGGAGAAAAGAGTGTCAGCAGAGTCTGGATGAATTAAAGGAAAAAATGGTCACCATACCAATCCTAGTCTTCCCAGATTGGAAGAAGGAATTCATGTGGATGTATCATGTATTGTGCTAGGAGCAGTGCTGACACAAGACAATGAAGGAGAATTGGATCACCCTATAGCATTTGCGAGTAGGAAGTTGTCTAAGGCTGAAAAGAATTATTCGACAACAGAGTGCGAAGGGTTGGCTATGTTATACACACTCCAGAAGTTCCGACATTACCTGCAAGGTGGGCATTTCAAGATGTACACAAACCATTTTGAATTGAAATACCTAGTTAATAAGCTTGTGTTGGGGGGAAAATATGCAGGTGGTTGTTGTTGTTTCAGGAGTATGATTTCGAGGTGATTTTGAAGCCAGGAAGGTTGAATGCAGGGCCATATCATCTGTTGCATATTGAAACAGGAGAGGATCCCACCAATTTGGAGGAAGGTCTATCTGATGTGCAGTTCTTCGTAGTGTGCATAATAGATAATCACTTTGAAGACATTATCCACTTCTTGACTATAGGAATGACGCTAGAGGGATACACGAGTCAACAGAAGAAAGAATTGGTAGTGCACATGGTAGAATTTTCAGTTATTGCAGGGCATTTGTACAAGATGATATTAGATGAAATATTGTGATGTTATGTGCCTGATTTTGAATGAAATAGTATCCTTGTTGAAGCTCATGGAGGAGCTGCGGGAGGCCAGTATGCAGGGAAAGCGACATCGCAGAAGATTTGATGCATTGGGTTGTGGTGGCCGACACTGCATAAGGATTCCAGAGCGTATTATAGGGCATGTGATGCATGTCAGAGAATCGGCAGGCCACTGCAGAGGGATGAGCTGCCTCTGAATCCGCAAGTGTCATTGCAACCATTTGAGAAGTGGGCAATTGATTTTGTAGGGCCAATTCAGCCTATAGGAAAGAAGACAGGTGCACGGTATATCATCACGCAATTGAATATTTGACCCAATGGGAAAAGGAAATGCCTCTAAAGGATTGTACTAGGGCAACATGAGCAAAATTCTTGTTTGAATATGCGTTGACTAGGTTTGGTTGCCCGAATCTTTTGATGAGTGATCGCGGTATTCATTTTCTCAATGAAACGATCAGCGCGCTGATAGAAGAGTTCTAGGTTTATCATCAAAAGAGTACGCCATATCATCCTCAGGCCAATGGAACGGTTGAGACTTTTAATAAGATATTGGAGAATGTGCTGACAAAGGTGTGAAACACGTAGCAAAACGATTGGGACGTGCACATACCAGCGGTGTTATGGGCTTACAAAACTACCTGTAAAAAGCTTACTGGTCAGACACCTTTTAGGTTGGTCTATGGCATAGAGGCTATGATGCCTATGGTGTATATCGTGCTTAGTCTAAGCATAGTAGCTTTCAAAGGAATGGTGGACTGGTGAGCTTTAGAAGAGAGGCTCATGCAGATAACAGAGCTCGAGGAAGATAGGTTTTTGGATGGATTCCATCAAGAGGTTCAGAAGGAATGTGAAAAATCTTGGCATGATCGACACATCAAACTGCACACCTTCAAGGTAAACGATTTAGTTTTATTATATGATAGTAGGTTTGATAAGTTTCTAGGGAAATTTCAGATGCACTAGTTGGGGCCATATGTTATCAAAGAGATTACGAATGGCGGAGCAGTTCAGCTCGCAAAATTGAATGCAGATCCATTTCCGGGGAAGGTAAATGGAAGCCAATTGAAGCCATACACTGGGGATCCGACCCAATGACTACATGGCGGTAGCACAGTCTTAGTGCTCCAGGTGGCTGCAAGGAGGCATGAGACTATAAAATACACTGCCCTATTTGTAAAACTGTGCGACAAGGGATCTGTGCGAAATAGGATGGTGTCATAGTACTAGAAGAAGCGCGAAGGGAGTTGCACTATAGGGGGAGAAACTATGCAGCATAGCCAAAAAGTAACCGTTACAGTCATTGTTCATGATTTGACTGCCAAAAGACAGTTAAGAGGAGTGGAGGGGTGACATTTAAGGCATTTAAGGCTGAATTTAAGAGTGAAATCTTTCGGAATCTGCCGCCAATATAACATTTATGGACAAATTTTGGGGGGAATGGTCAAATTTGAATTCGAATTTGCCTATAAATTACGGTGGTTGTCCAGCGGAAAACACTTTGCATCCTTAGAATTTTTGTGTTGTCTTGTCTAGTGTGCATGAATCACGAGTATTTTAGAGCTCTGATCGCAAGCCCTGCATTTGACAAGTTTCTTGAGTTAGATCGAAAACTCATTACTGACGTCATTTTAGGACCAGGTCCCGCTAAAACCTCTAGCACTGGATGAACTATCGCCTCTGAGGGAGCTGCCCCAGAGGCAATGAGCATGGAGGTTCCAGCTGCAATTCCTATGGCGCCAAGGTCACCTAGGCCAAAGCCTATGCCGGTGAGGGAGGTCCCCAAACCAAAGAAAGATAAGAAAAAGAAGTTGGTGTCAGTGTGCAAGTCACCAAGAAAGCATGCTACCACATAGGCCCAGAGGAAGGAAAAGTCAAAAGCAAAAGAGAAGGGAAAAGTGGTGGATTTGGAGGCTGAAGAGGGCGCGGAGGATATAGACATCAAAGGAGTGGATCCTATATCTAAGCTGTTGGAGTATATCCCTCCACGCAAGGGAAAAGTGAAGGTCCCTAAGGACCCAAATGCAGGACAATTCCTCCTCAACACACCCCTGCTACTAGAGAACCTAACCCAAGCGTGGATCCCACATTTGAAGCTAGAGGATTGGGATTTGGCAGATCACGAGTGGTTCCCCCACCTTGCTACAAACACCTACATGAAGAAGGTCTTCTACAAAGAATCTGGTGTCACCGCGTTGGAGACTGTGGAATGGATTCACGAAGTGAACGTGTCAGGGTTGTTGAACCTATTGTGGGTGCCCCACTACCATCGCTCTAATATTAAATTTATTTTCATTATAAGCAGTTGTTGTGCCTGGTGCATGACGGATTCTTGTGGATGAGCACACCAATCCATATCACCAATATGCTGATCCATCGGATCACACTGTTGCCACACTCAAGATTGAATCCAACCAAGGAGTTTGGCGAAAAGACGAGTGAGCGTGACCTCATGAAGAAGATGAAGGACAAGTTTAAGCTTGTGAAAAAGTCACGCGGGTATTATATTACCTCAATCAATGACCCTGCAGTAAAGGTTTCCATGCAGATCCTAGCTGGCAAGGTTATGAGAAAGTGCCACGTGGACAAGGTGTTGGTGCTAGTGGTTTCTTTGGCTGCACAGTGTGCAGAGGGTGTGTAATTCAATTGGGTGCGCTACCTGTATAGCGAGTTCCTTGAAACTGTAGAGAGGCACAAGACAAGAATAAAACATTCCACTATTGATGGTTGTTGCTCTTGATTGTGTTGGTCACCTGGGATTTTTTGGGGGACAACCAATTTCCTCCCGTAGAGAAAGATTTGCCGGAGGCTACAAAATTTGCATCTCTGTAGGCCACGAAAGATGTTGCGTGGGTCACAGAGACCAAAGTATTTTGGGTGCTGATGGAGGCGAGCATTCACATGGCCATCAACCAGAAGCCGCAGTTGTCAACATCTATGTTTGAACAACTTTTAGGATACGTGGAGTTCAAAGATGACTTCCACAACGTATACATCTGGGTGCAGAAGGATCCGAAGAAGAAATGGTTTGACTTACCTTACCTCACTACAAATGACGCTATTGAGGAGGTCATCAAGTGCTGGCTAATAGATTGGCATCCTCCTTTCGATTTGGCCATACGCACCAACAAGTCCGTGGAGAAGAAGAAGAATGACGTGGCCAAATAGAAGGTTCAGTAGTTGGGTGAGATGCAAAGGAAAGAGGCCAAGGAGAAGACCTGAGTGCAAGCAGGACGCGCTGCGTGGAAGCAGGTAGAATAGGAAGAGCGCAACTTTGAGCGGAGTGATAAGTATCCTTCATCCTAAATAGAGGAGGAAGAGCAGTCAGAAGAGGGTGGTGGTGGTTAGGATGAGTAGAGCACTCCCTTCTGAGTGAAGCGGTATAGGGAGCAGGAAAAGGAAGGGTCGTGTAAGAAAACAAAAGCCACCAAGACGTCGTTGGACCCAATTAATTTGACTAATGACGACCTAGATGAAATAGGTGATAAGGTGCAAGATACCACCAAAGAACTGCTGCAATAGTTCAAGCAGCAACAACAATAGGCATTGAGTGTTATTCATAAGGATATGCACGAGTTGTAGAACCAAGCAAATAGGATTCGAGTTGGTGCAGGGCAGAGCAGCACTACATCAACAAGTTTGGCACCGGGACCACTCAAGCAGCTGAGATGGTTTGGTCACTGGATCTCTAGGAAGTTGCACTACCAGATGGATCTTTGAGTGCGGAAGTGGCTGTTGACAAGGCTATTGTTAGCTCTCTAAAGAACATCGACCTCAACTTGGCAATGCTCCCCAGTGAGTTTCTTCACATGCTGCAAGCAGGTGGGGTAATAGAGGTTAAAGCTCAGGAGAAGCGTGCACTGAGCCCTATAAGAGAGTATATAGTAAACAACGAACATATGTTCATTAATAAATCATAGGCGTTGGAGGCATAGAAGAAAATTTAGGTGCAGAATGCCTAGATTTCAGCCACGGTAGCAGAAGCCTATAGAATAGTCCCCGAACTACATATACCAGAGGAAGCATTGTTGGAGGCGAAGATCAGAAATATGGCTACAGGTGTGCGTGACACCAAGTCAAAAGTGGCTAGAGTTCAATTTGAGCTGAACTTGAAGATCACAAAATTAGAGTTGAAGTCACAGTGTTCTCCACTAGAGGTCAGGGAACAGCGAAGCCACTGTGAAGGATGGAGTTGCGATAGTGGATGCCATGGTGGGAGACTGCACCGCGATTTTTGAGAAAGAAATGGAGGTATTCATGGCTCTGCAGGAAGATCCCACCCTAAAAGCCTTGAATACAACAATTTTCAAACTCCAACAACAATATGATGAAGTAAGGGCAACAACGTGCACCGTTGCTGCGGCACAACGCCTTGCTAAGATGCAGGAGGCGAGGTAGATGCATCTATAAGTGGAAGCAGTGCAGAAGAAAGAGGCAGTCATCAAGGCTAGATTGGGGCCTTGGTTGGATGAGGCCTACATTATCTCTGCCAACATTCAGGAGAATTTGGCAAGCCTATAGAGCACGCAACATAAAATCAAGGAGGACAGTGCAGGACCGGCAACAGAGCAGCTGGTGGAGCAGATCAAAAATGCAACCACGCAAAGTGTGGCTGAAGTGGCAGTGGCACAAGTAGAGTTGGGAGGTCTTTGTAGTAAGATCTTTGTGCCAGCAGAGTGACTCGAGGGTGAGCCACGATATTTTTGTTGGGGGCTTGTTGGGATGGGGTCCCCTAGGGTCATTTTTGGGGCAAAATCCCAAGTTTTGTTGTATAAAATGTAAAGTCTCTGCAAGTTGTGGTCACGAAGTGCGTAGATAGTTAAAGTTTCATAAAGGGTTTTACCCTTCTTTTATGTAAGTTGAGTCGGCTTTTGAAGATCTACCCATGGTTCCCAGACCATGGGATTGTATAAATAGGTGTGTCTTAGGATGTCTAAGGCAGGTAATAGAGAGAAGGATGAATGTAATGGGTCAGTAAGAGGAAGAACGTAGAAGCCTTAGAGTAGAAGTAAGGCTTTGCGGTTGTGTGCACAGAGGCCTAGAGTAGAGTCCGCAGCTAAGTGCCTGCAACTCAGTGCGCAGACCCCTACAGTTGAGCGCATAGGGAAGTTTGGAGTTTGTAATCAAAACTGAGTATTAATAAAGAAGATTGTTGTAGAACTACTTGTGTTTATCTCTTTACTTCTATTTATATGAATGTGCCTTATGTTATAATGGGTTTATGAAATAATGATGTATTGATGCGCAACTTTACACGATTTATATTGTTACATGAACGTGATTACTGTTAACTATTACACAAAGATTATCTTATTATATGTGGAAGTTATTAAGCACTTAAGCCGATTTGAGTAATTACTGGGTTAAGAGTAATCTTTGATGCGTGTAAGTAGCTGATTCACATATTTAGGGTTCGTGAAAGACATTCGTAAATGTTCATGGAGGTATAGAAGTTGATTAAGGGGAGTTATATCGATAAGCCTTAAAGGCTTATCGATCTGCACGAAGGTAGATTCAAGACATAAAATGACATTACACTTATCTCTGGGTGCGGAAACTTGGTTCCGGCATCCCCTCTACTTCTTTGGGTGAGACTTTAGTCTGCACTTCGCGGATTGATGTGGAAAGGGCTAGTAGTGTAGGGATTTGCTTGGTAAAACTAACTCTGAACCTGGGTCAGGACCCACTAAGCCAACACATTTCCTTGGCCCTCAAAGACTGAGCTCTGCGAACGTAAGGTTATAAGTGAGTATTAAAGGCTTAGGCTACTACTTAGAGGAAGCCCTTCATACCAAACATACACTTATTTAGAGAGTATCAACAAGCTTGGCTAGATCTACACATTAAGCCTTGAAATCTTTACGATAGGTACCTACCTTAGGTCAATGACATAGAATTAACCAGAGGGATCTACCCCTATGGAGATCTGGGTCAACTGGCTTGTGGGATTCATGGGTCAGGGATATCTCGCATGAAATGGGTCAGTGCCACAGCATGCATCCACATATGGCCTTAGAAATATACTTTTGAGCCTGAGGTGAGGGGTCCACAACTTAGAAGGTTGGAAAGTGTGGATACATCACGCTCAAATGGTATTTATCAAGAGTTTTGTACTTCACTCGCTAAGATTCTACAAACTTCCCTGCTTCACCTGCTAAGCTAAAGCCCTGCACACCACCAAAATTTCTAACCACCCGATAAGCAGCTCTCTGCCTTGCCAAACTAGAGCTTTCCCTCCCTACAATGATCAAACCCTACCCTAAGAAAGGGACCACTACCTAGAATCTGAGCCAAGCTCACCCAAGGCCACAAACACAAACAAGAAAAAGAAAGCAGGAGTTGAAGAAGACCCAGTCTCGAGTGAAGACCCAAATGATGAGAACAAGGACAGGAACAATGACAAGAATGAGAATGATAACAACAACGAGATTGATGCTAGAAAGGAGGCAAGACACCCACCACCACCACCAAAGGAAAGGAGAAGAAAGAAGCGAGAGAGAGAGATCCCCAAGGGAAATGAAAGAAAAAAAGGAGAGAGACGCTAAGGGGGGGAGCAAATACGAAGTTGATTCGATCTCTTGAAAAGAAAGAAATTAGTTGTGGATGGGAGAATGGGTGGCTTGTTCAAATATAGCTCCCTAGCTAGGAGAGCAAGTATGGCTAGTCAAGTTAGTGTTCCTGGCTAATGACTGTCCCGTGATGGGAGAACTCACCTGGGGGTGGGGGATGGAGCAACCCCGGTTGGGAGGACTAGCTCAAGTTGCTGCTAATCAAAATTCGAATTCAAGTTGCTGTTGTGTGGAAGGACTAGTTCTATTTATCCTCTTGGGAGTTCAACCAGTGGCTACCCCTCCAAGTAAAAGGAAAAGATTTCAATCTTGCTTTAGCTTTCTGGGCAACCGTTGGTGCAGGGTAATGGAGTCCAAATGAAATAGCATCTGATAGCAGCTAGCGGTGAGCAAGAGATTGATTTTATCAACTGTCCTACCTAACTTTCTTTCTGTCCTTCCTAGAAGGTAGGTGACGAGTTGGAGGAGATATCGGTTGACCTAACTAGCTATAGTTATCCAAGTATACAATTCCAAATTAGTTGAGGAGCCTACCTCCCTATTGTTTCTAGGAAAAATTCATGGCCAAGAAGCCTAATGTATAGCCTTCACCCCCGATTAATTGTTTGTCCGAGGTTGGGATAGTTAGTTCTATAACGGTAGGCTCAATAGTAAGCACAGAGTGGTTCAACCACCCACATGGGCATAGGCAGAGACATTTGATAGTCCATGTGAAAGCATCTGAGCCAATTCCAATTCGAGATTCCCATTTATATATAAAACAGAAGTAAGAGAGCATATAGGGAGCTTCAAGGAACTGGTCAATTTGAGAGTGAAAACCTTGCTCTCTCTTTGGTCGAACAAGCAGCTTCGCACCTTGCCTAATGTGGACAAGCAACTTCTTACCTTTTAATCCAAGTCATTTTAGTAATCAAATATGGCATATCAAGATGGAAATTTGGATAGTGAAAAGGACTATTGAAAATTCTGCTGGGCAGGTGGGCTTTTATGTACGTAATTTCTGGAATCACACTTCTTAAAAGGACAGATTCATTGGTACCACTATTACCTATTAGATCCGGCTGAGCATCATGACACAATTCATGAATTAGAACAACCCACTGCCTAGGAAGAGCCATACCTTCCCTCTCATTAGAAGTGCTTTCTAACCTTCTATTTACCCACCTTCAGACCTAGACTCTTTAGCCCTAGAACACAAACTCCATGGAGCTCTTAGTGGGTACCACTATTTACCCTTCTCTTATTAGGTCAGGACCAGATCAACTAATCCTATACCCTTACCTTATTGCCTTCTCCCTAGGAGGACATTGAGTGCTACCTATTCCCTTAATCCATGAATGAATCGGGGGTACAACACGAGCTCTTATATTTGGTACCATGTTCCCGTCGAGGAGCCAATACAATATAGATTCAGCAATTTGAACCCAATGGCTACAAACAAAGAGCCATACTTATCTTTTAGTGTATACTATCGAACCACTTACCCACCTGAATACATAACACTTGTTTTCCCAATACCACTTCTGACTTAATAGCTTAGTGCGTGGGTACTGCTGCTACTTACTTATCTTATTAGCAATAGATGGATGGTCAATTAGCCGAAGAATTGTAGTAGCTCCCCATGCTTTCATGATTACTAGATGACATGGATGGATGGATGGTCGAGTAGCCAATAGGCCTTCCCTTTAGCAAAGAGCGTGCAACTACCGTATTTAGGAACTAAAGCTATAACTTAAGAGACACAGCTAGATGGTAAAAGTTGGATTTAAGAGAGGCAAGAACGAAGTAATTCTTACTGAAAAACTTGGATTTAAGAGGCTCATTTTATTGCTATTATTTAGGTGGCCTACTTTGGGTCTACTTTGGATGACATCCAATGAAATTTCCCACAAGGTTTATTACGGTCTCAGACCCATGTATCCAATAGTTTGAACCTAACAACCATGTTTGAGGAGCACATACATCCCCTTTAAGTTATAACCCCTATAAAATCCACTTTTTACCCAGACCTGCAAACAAATTACTTTTCCCCTTATGTAGTCTAGTTATAGGTCCAGCAGTAGCGGATGATGTGATTGATTCAGTACAATCTATATATTAATAAGTTGAAGTAGTCAATCCAGCGGCTGATCGCGATTAAACCTTCTACTTGATGCACAAGTCCAGGATGACCGGGGTGTCTTGCAGAGATTTTCTTTCTTTCCTAAGTTACTACCATTATATATGAAATTATACATTCAATCTTACGTTAAGTGTCTCGCTTGAGGTATGAGCCTAAAGAATCAACCATTGGGAGATAGAAAGTGTGAGGAGCTATGGGACAAACACTTGATTTGGGGTAGGGGCATAGACATACGCAATTTCTTTTATAGGTGATATGTTGGATATTGGTGGTACTAGCAGTCCAAGTGCTAACTACTAATATTCCAGGTGTTGGTCATTTATAAGTAATCCTTTGGGTTCCCGATTGGTCAAATCAAGATGTATAGGTAGGTGTGGTATTGGCCATAATAAAGTAGTTGATGCCATCTTCTTCTTGCCGGAAGGGCTTGTTTTCGTCTATTGAGTATGTTGGGGTTCATCTCCTATGTGATAGGGGAGGGCGACCTCAACCCATATTTTAACTTCTTAACCCTACCACCTTGATCAATTGTGTGCTCTTGTTAATATTAGTGCAAATCCACAGTCTAAGTTCTTCGATCAGTGCCACCAAGGTCTTGGAGGTATAGCTCTCCTTGATTAGGATAGAAGCAATCTGGCATGGCTCCTCAATCGATATGCTCGTTAGGTAACAACATGAAATCCCTCTCCTTGTATGGTGGGTGTCGACTTGGTTAACATCATCTCTCCCGTATGGTAGAAACTAGGAATGTGTGTGATGGGGGTGATCATCTATCATGTCTTGGATATCTATCTTGTGATGGGGGACTACTCAATCTCTCTCCCATATCATTCGTGTTGACATGGATGCAATGATGGGTGTTGGATATGACGAACTTATCTTTTCAAACTCACTGCATGCTGTAACTCCAGGTGCCTCATCTTGCCCCATCCTATCTTGTTCCTAGGGTTTACTCATTCATTTCTTTAATATATCCATTGCCTTCCTTGCCTCACGTTATAGCAACACTCTCTCTCTAGCCACTACCTCAACATTCTCACCTAACTATTTCTACCAGCCCTCGTAGCAAGCTTCTTCGTTGGGCGGTTTCATTCAACCAACTCTTGGGTGATACAATTTCGACCAGCCTTGGTTTCTCTCAACTAGCAAACAACCAGCTTTGGTTTCTTTCGTGAAGCCTCGATTTCTCCTAGCTCTTGGGTTTACCCAGCCTAAAAGCAAAAGATTCCATCCCGCCAAACTTTAGTCTTAGATTTTTTTGTTAATGAGGTGTAATGACCCTTCTTTCACAGGTGCATCTAAGTAATGCATTGTGATGTCATCCAATCAAGGTAGGAATGATTGTTCCGTTAATGTAAGTGTGTGTAGGAACATTCCATTGTTCTGTAGCAGTAAGTTTGAGGGTAACAATCTCTTTCGGTTTATGAATTAAATGGGTTACTTCCTTCTCTTCAGATAAGGTCTAATGATAGGATACATTCCTCCTTTTTCTCGTGTATGAATTGAATGTATTCCTCTCTTTTGTGTATTTGTTGTGATGGGTCTCTCTCACAAACAGTTGTGAAACTCAGTCGCGCCCATACCCATGTTAGTTTTTGTGTCATGTTGTGAAGGTGACTTGGTATGCATTGAGGGTGTACTTCAGGTATGTGGAGAATGTGGGGAGACATTAAAATCAAGTGGGATACATAAAGTCCAGTTGCATCGCGTAACCTAACTACTAACCTCACTCTCTCATTCATGACAACTTAACCTCAATAAATCACTATCTCTTCTAGTGTTACCTTGGCTCTTCTCTGTTCTGGTAGGAAATATGGGGTACATCTCCTTCCTCACTCAGGTAAGGTGGCTAAATAGGGACATGTTCTCTCTCATCTAGTGGGGACATGGCTCTCCCTCATACGTCGGCAACTTGGAATGGGATGGTATCGCTCACATCATCGTAGCATCTCATTGTTCGTAGCACCTCTTCATTCATATCTCCTTTGTGTAGCACTTATTTTGTAGCATCTCTGCAACTCTGTGTAGTGCCTAATTATTAACTACACATGGCCCCTCCCTCTTCCTACCTCTAATGCCTCCAAGGAGAATGTATCTATCTAGCCCCTCGCTGAATGGCTCAACCTCCCTGGCCTGAATGGTCCTCTATCTAGCTCCTCTCCTTGAATGTATCTATCCACTTCCTGTTGTAGTTCAGGTCTAGTTCCGTATAGCTATTGGTCGACTTGTCAGACTTTTTGGACTCGATGGACTTCTTGTCTCTCATCTATAGTGGTAAGGCCTTCTCTGCGGTAAGTCCTTCTCTCATTGTCATCTGGTGCCATCTGGGCTAAATCGATATCACATCACATATGACAACAACTTGGCTGTCTCTCTTTTGGTGCAGAACTTGAAATGTGTGGAGTAGTTAGGGTAATGGGTGCACCACACACTGTTACTAAATCACCCACCTCCCTACTGGCTCTACCCCTCCCCTCTTGTAAGACTAAATAAAGCCCTTCATAGGAGACTGGCTCTGGAATGTGGACTCATTCATCAAGTTCCTAAAATTCTTTATAAAGGGGTGAAAGTATTTTCCTGACTGGATTTTCCAAGGAAAGTGTAATGACTAGTGAATTTTCTCATGAAGGGGAAATGGGAAAGCAAGCAAATAGTGGAAATTTATTTGTCCCCAGGGAGAGTAGGAATATTGAGAAAGCAAGAGGCCTTCAACAAGTAGCAAGTTCTGGATCAATAGGTAGGTTCACCGTGGAAGGTGTTTTCATTGTTTAAGGGGTCATATCGTGTATGATGGGGTCCTTCTCTCACGTCTAGTGCTGGCTAAATCCTCTCATCAGGGAGGTTGAGACATTCACGAAGATGGGTTAATTGGATGGTGAAATTAAAGGAGTATTATTTGGAAATAAAGCCCTACCCACATGTTCCAAAATATCATTTACAAATTTTGTAGTGAGGGGTCATGTACATACACATGCTTAATTCAATACATCCCTTATGAAATCCACACAAATCTAGATCTCACCTGTATTCTTAATGATCACGGGGATTATCCACAAAGATTCCTCGATAGGGAAGACAAGTCCTGCTTTCAACGTCTTATAAAGCTCTAGTTCAACCTTCTCTTTGATTCTTGGATTTTATCTGTATAACCTCTTTTGATAGGCTTTGCACCAGGTTTCAAATTATTTTCATCTCACCTACTAGTGAGCCTGCTATGCCTTGCCTGATGTAGACAAGCGGGTCAACCCCCTCAGGAGAATTCTTAGGAAATAGTCTCCATATTATCTAAGTAATTCTATCGTAACTGGTATTTATCCAATCACACTCGGATCTTATTCATAGCAAATAGCCATGAAGCTAACTACCCAGATTTTCCATAATGAGGTTTACACAAAAACTTAGTTGTGTTTCATTAAAAGTACAAAAAGGATATATGGTTCATCTGGGTTGATCAATTTCATTTTTCAGTAGGGCTTTAGCTTATTTCTTACATTTAAGGGGCCGCAGGCCTTCATACAAGATCAGGGTTTTGTTTTGGCTGGGTTCATCTTGTGCCAAAAAAAGTCACAGTGCTACCTCCTCCACCACTAAGCATTCCTACCTTTAACAATAGGTTATAAGTGAGTTGGGATAGTAAGTCTAGTTGTTAATTGGTCTGTGTCTGTGAATTTGAAATACGTTAAGAGATGCTTGTTTTTCTATATGGAACTCGTCGTTGGCATGGGTTTGAGGACAGTCTCCAACCAAGTCTCAAATTCAAATCTTGCCTTGGAGAACTTAATGATTTACAACACCCTCCCTTCAAGCCAGATCTCAAAGCCATTGCTGATTAGTCTGGGTCAATTCAAAAGCCTTATTAAACTATGTATGTTATAAAGAGAATATTGGGTTTAATAGGGGTCAGAGGCATAATTCCCCATCTAGGTTTGAAAACTATACATAACTTGTTGATTCATCCATAATGGTCCTGTTGCTACACACCTGGGGCCTTCATCCTAAAATAAAAGGTTAATAGAGAACTGGTTTCCTCTCGAAGGGTGCGTTCATGCTATAATCCAAGCAGCATTTGCATGTACACATCCACCTACATCAATAAATATGGGGTAAGGTCCCCACTGGCACCCAAATGGCTAATTCAAAACGCTTCTTCACATCTCTTCAAATTGACTTGCCCCTGGTCCCCCGATCTATATTGACCTTGTCCGGTCAAGAAAGAAGTGCATGTCCTCCAGCTTCAAGGCATAAGAATAACTTAATCACTTTGTCCCTCGAGCAATCAATAATGGAGAGCTCAGGGCTATGGTATATCAAAACCTATTCTAAGGCCATTTTAGCACATTGTACACACACTTTCAACTTGTATTAGGGATTGAGCTAATTGTTTGGGAATTAGCTTCCTATAGGTCCCTCACTGGAAATTGATGTTCCATCCATGCAGGTTCAATAGAAAGGCATGCTAGTAATAGTTAGGGCAAAGGCACATTTTGTACTTGACCTAGTAGATCAGGCAGCAATTGATGTACTATGGAAAATAAACCAAATAGCTGGGATAAGCTATGCTACATATGTTGGCACCAAGTTGGGAAGGAAGGGTGGGGGATAAAGAACATGAATAATATGTTTCAGTGGTGCTTTGGGGTTCCAATAGGCATGATCCAATCTAGGGTTCCCAAACTCACATTTGTCTCTAGGCAAATGGATTCATTTCCAAATTTCCTTGGCCTTTGGCCTGGGCGCCTGAATCCAGTAATAGTGTAAATAAATAAAATCATATATGATTTATATATGACTAATTGTCCCAAGGTTCAGTTCAAAACTTCATGATATTTGTAATAATTCGTAAAGAATATAAAAAGAGTCTCTAAAGCCTACCCGATATGCCTGTCATATCTAAATATGAAAGGTGGTATCGAGAAATAACATTATATATGAAGGCCTAAGATTAACAGAGTTGAAGCCCATTTTGTTTCGGTTGATCCTAAAAGCACTCTCAAATACAGTTTTATTATATATAACCTCTCTCCCACTATTGAGAGCCTGCTTGTGCATCCTCTTCCTCTCCCTTATGGTCAAGAAACTCAAGTTCCTCTCCCTTATGGTCGAGTGATTTCATTCCTAAGGCAGTGATTCCTCAAAGGATCCCACCACAACCAACTGAGATGTACAACAACTTCCATTAATTTCAACTCTTCTTTCTCATCTTTTTATCAATGGCTATTATCAAGCAACTGAACCTTCTATTGAATATGTAAAGGGAAGAATATGAAGAACACTTCTTATGGATATTATCCTAACCCTAGACCTTTAGTTTCATATTTGAATGGTAGCGGAACTTCTTTCACTTTGACTTCCTATTTTATCATCTTCCTTTAGCAGAATTTAGTGAAATTACATATTATTAGATTAAGTTGTAGTTGCCCACATGCATTAGAACTAATGGGGAATAGTTTTTTATTATTCTCCTCCCCGTGTTAACAACAAATCTACTACTGGTCTAGTGGGTAGAAGGTGGTGCATCAACTGCAAGGACATCTCCATGCGCATATCATATAGTAATAGGTTTTGTAGTGTTACACTGAATTTTTTCACCTTGACTATCTGCAGTTCTATGGCCCCATCAATAGCCATATTGTCCTCTTTGTCAAGCCCCATACCTCTGCTCTTCATGTCAAAACTTCAAAAAGAGAGAAAGTCACTTTAAAACATGTTTATCTCTGGGTACGCAGGTTCTCTCTACCTTGCCTGCGTGTACGCACTCCTAACACACTGTACCTGCGTATTTATACACTCTGTAAGCTAAAGGTTGGGTGCGTACCCCTGTAAAGGTCAAAAGGCGCGAGTTTCATCTCTAAAAAGTTACTTGTGGTCACTTCTAGAGCCTTCTAGAAGAGTGTTTGACGTGTATTGAGCGCCTCCAGATGGTTCATGCACCCCTATGATAGAGGAACTTATCCCATCAAGAGAGGAGCTACCCCATCCAAAAGAGGGAGTATCCCATCGATGTTGGAACTGAATAACTTCCTCTAGAATACTATAAATACAGGCCTTGGGCCAAAGGAGGGAAGGTTGAAAGCTGAACATTCTAAAGGGTAAATGCTGCGGGAATTAGGACTTCCATTGTTGACTTGTGAGGAGAGATCACTATCCTTCCTTGTTGCCATAGTGGGAGTGGGTGAGCTTGTCAAAGTAGAGGAAATCTCTTGCTGGACCCTGGGAGGAGCTTGCACAACACCAAGGCTCAGGTTGTAATGGTTTCTTTGATTATTTAATACAAATAAGTCCATTCTTCTCAATGATTTGTTAATGAATTATTTCATGTATTCCTTGGTCAATATGATAGATATGCTTTATTTTATGATGAATATTCAGATGCTATGTAATCGTTTGCTTTGTTAGTGTATGCAGGTCTGAAAGTGAAGGAGGAGCTCATCTGGATCAGCAAGGCTGGACTGCTACAACAAGCGTAGGACCTAAGGTAAGATCGAAAACATTTGAATTCTCATAGAATGATGTGTATCTAGAGAAGGATAGCTCTTGTTTGGTTTGTTTGTCATTAGAGAGGCTTAGACTCCTAGGAAGGTTGGATTTGTCCGCAAAATATAACTCTTTCCGCATGACAAATTGGCGACTCCGCTGGGGAATCCATTGTTGGGTTTGATTTTTCCTTTAATCATTGCTTTGATCTGAAAAGAGTCTTATTTCTTTTGCTTTTTGGTTGCTTGACTGTGTTTTTGGGTGGCTTAGCTTAGGGTCCGATTAGAACTTAGTTTTTCTTTGTTTTACAGTGGTACGCACCCTCTGGGTTAGACACAGTGCGTACTTGTGCGCACTGTATCTGTGTACACAGAGCGGGCACGCACCTGGTTAAACAGGTTGCCTGCGTACCCTGGTAAAATTTAGAAAATTTCCCTTTTTTATCAGTTTCTCCCTTTTGAATTTGTTTTTCTTAGTTTTTTCTGCCCAGATCCACTGGTTGACTGTCAAAAATCTTCACCTATACTTTTTCCATTAGTGTCAAAAGTTTTAGTGAAATTCCTTGAGATTTTAGCCTTAGGGTTTGGTTTTTATATTGGTCCTGTAGTGACTTTGGGTTTAGAAGTCGCAAAGCCTTAGATATCTCTGGTTTTGTCAGTCTTCTTAGGAGTCGGACCAGTCACAAAATCTACCCTCGTGAGCGACCTACCTTTGTGTTGCCTCTTTGCAAAATTTCAATAAGCTTGTTCATTTAAAGTTGTGAATTTCATTTTAAAAAAGAACAAAAGAGATTGAGTTTTTGTTTTGATTAGTTTATGATTCTGCATAAACTAGTCCTTGGACTGATTGTTGCCAAGTAAAACATCCCGGAATCATCTTAGTAAGGTTTTGCTTCTTATATTTACTTGTTAGTGAAAGATTAGGTAAATTTCCTTGATCTCCTTTGATTTGGTTTTGAGTGATTTTTCATAGATTTTCATAGATCTTGAAATTGCTTTGATTAGATTAGTTTTACATGCTTTTATTAAATAGGGAAATATCAATGATCTCCTTTGCAAAGTTTGCTCTAGAATAGCATTTGACGTCTTTGAAAGAGAAAGGAATTTTTTTGTGAAGTAAAGAGTGGTCATGTTTTGTGCGCTTTGAAAGATAAAGAGAATTGTTTCTTTGATTGTCTTTTGAGAAAGTTGTTTTATTGAAAAGATTGCATTCTCTCAACTCTCTTAATTATAACATTCATCGAAAAAGAAAATTATCGATCATCTTAGGTGCATTTTTTAGAGAATTGGAGTCGAGTCTATACACCACCAAGTTTCATCTCCATCACCTTTGTCTTAAAGAACAGCCATTAAGATCAACTCTTAAAGTAAAATTAACTTAGAAATTTTTATTTTTCTAGGGCTCTGAAGCACCAACATAGATCAGGCTAGTGTCTTGGAGTAGGTGAGTAATTAACTCTCCAAGACTATTAAACCAAACAAGTAGCTTATCTTGTGATAGAATAAATCCAGCTGTTGCATTTATACTCTGGGAAAGCTCCTCTTAAAGGAGAAGCACGAGCTCGTGTCCGAACCAGTGAGGGGATCAATCCTCCCTCGTTGGGAACGACGCCAGACACGCAGTATTACAAACGGTAAACCTCATATTATTGTTGAGGAACCAGGGGATCACTTATCGGTAAACTTTGGATTGACCATTGTCAAGAAGCCGGTAAGGGGATTGAGCTTGTTACTCTGCCCTTGCGTGCTGTCGGAGTGTAGACTGTTCCCCCAGGTATATTTGTT